>MJUU01027824.1:14086-29079 GCA_002080025.1 Modiolus philippinarum
CTATGTTAAACTATCTTCCCCGCTGGTGGCCATCTTGGATGAGATGCGAACCTGCTGGACATATGTAGAAATTGTAGTTCTGGAAAACCTCAACACTTTTGCAATTCACATTTAATTTTATCTCAAACAGTTTTTGAAATAATAGTAAAAAGGTTCAAAAATTGTGAAAATTCAAAGAAAAAGCGGCAATAACTCCTATGTGGGTTGTCAGATTTTCTTCAAAATTGCAGGACATGTAGATCTTACTATGCTGACCATTTTTGTTATATAAACTTCACTTCTTTATTCTATAAATTTCAATATATAAGACCAGAAGTAACGAAAAACTGAAAATTTTACGGAAAAGGGGCAATAACTCCAAGACGGGTAAACGGATATTCTCCAAAATTACAGGGCAGGTAGATCTCATCATGTTGATCATTTTTACACCCTGTCAGAATTTTGATGTCTGTAATGGTTTTCGAGTAATTTGCAAAAAACAGCAATTTACCCCTATGTTCTATTTTTAGTAACAGCGGCCATGTTGTTTGGTCTACGGACATAAAAATCACAAACTTGAAAGAGCATACCCTGGTGATGATTCAGGACAAGGTTGGTTAGTATTAGCTTAGTAGTTTCAGAGAAGAAGATCTTTGAATAAAAGTTGACGGACGGACGGACGACGGACGGCCGACGGACGCTGAGTGATGGCAAAAGCTCACATTGCCTTTGGACAGGTGAGCTAAAAAAGGCATTGCGGCCAGCGAAAAACAAAGCTTAACAACTGACCTCTTGCAAGATTTTTAAAGCAAATTCAACCAAACTTTATAGCGATAATGTTAAGACGGTCCTTTTCAAATCTAGTTAAGATGGAGACATGGCCACCACCGGTAAACATTCTTAACATTGGGCCTTGTTGAAAACCTCACTTGATCATATTCTATTTTAACTTCATAGTTTTGCTAAGAGGCATTTTTAGGTGAGCTTTGTTGAGAGGCATTTTAAGGTTAGCGATACAGGCTCACTTAGAGAGCATTTAGCTGTTATTTTTTTCTTAAATATTTGTGTTCAAAGTCTCATCGATGTAACCTTGCTTCGGATTCAGAATAAAAGGAAATAATAAGCATTTTTATTGAACTAAAAACATTTTTCCCGTTTCCCTTCTTTTTTCTCTTTATTCATAATTGTCATGTCTAACGATATGGTTCAATTTACCTACACTTGTTCTGCTCTTGCAATAAATGCCAGTAGAATTATATTGAAGAATATTGGCTGTATAAATTATGTTATAACATACAAATTATGTAACAGGATGCATACTGGTATTATGTAATCACAGAAAAACACACGTGGCGACTTCTGTCTTTGCATTGAATAGTGCAAAATGTTGCTTTCACCGAATATTATTTTGCCATAGATATTTGAAATAACAAAATACCGAAAAGGATGCATTTCTGAGGAAATATTATTATATCTTGGAGATAACTTTCCGATGTTCATTTTGGCTTTCGAATTTATAAGCCTGACTGAGAACAACTGATAGGAACTGGTGTTTCAGTTCACATCTTGAACTAAATTGGGTCTTTTATACTATTAAGGGGGATTATAGTGAAACCGTTCTCCATTTTAAAGAATTGCATGTTTCACGTGCATGAATATCGGGGAAGCTCTCGATATCTACAATTTGCATGCTGTATAGAGAGGATTTTAATCGGAATTCAGTGTTTAGAGATTTTCAATTTGACATATTTTCAGTTGGTAGTTTTTGTATAGATTTGATAGATTTCAATTTGACATTCTGTGCGAAGAATTTTTCAGTCTGGCATTCTGTGTGTAAAGATTTTCAATTTGGCATTCTGTATCAACAGATTTTTAATTTGACATTCTGGATGTATAGTTTTTTAGTCAGGCATTCTGTTTTCAATTATCCTTGTTTGTTAAATTCCTACAGAGTTATCGATCCTTTAGATTTTAGCTATATATGCAAAATAAAATACAAAACTGTAGAAAATAATTCTTTGCATTTTTTGGTCAAATTATAATAATTTAGTAGTGGAGTTTTAATGTAAACTTTAGTCAAATAATTAAGTACAATGAAATAAAAGGGACAACAGGAAACACCTACAATGGCTGAAAATTATAATTACATGCCACAATCTGCTATGGAACTACACAGGAAAAACACAAATAAGACAAAAGACAAACGTAAACAATGAGAGGAACTCGGGACAGCCGGACTTGGTACCGGCACTAACAAAAGCCAGCGGTAGGGTTAAACCGGTTTATGGGTACTCAAACCTCCCCTTTATCTGTCCCGTTTCCCTATAGTTAAGTACACATACGAATTAAACCCAATACAGGTAGACTTCTAACTCCATGACCACAATCTTGAAAGGAGAGAATATGACAATACGTAATTTTGAAAGACCATGCTATGTTTTGAAACAGCAATAACAAAAGATTGCGAATATCTATTTGAAACCCCAAATAAACTTTGTTAAACTAAACCTTTTTGGTATTAAAGTTTAGGTTCAAATTTGTTAATCTCTGTGAGTTATGTTTCCAAATTTTCCATTGAACTGAAATAAAAACCACACAATGCCGATGTTCTCATTTACAAAGTACTACAACTTTTCTGAAAATATTTCTTCAATACTACAAATTCTTATTTATTATATAATCATATATCACACTGCACATGTACTTGTGCCTGATCAGCGTTCTATCAGCAGTCTACCGCATCTCAATATATATTTCTAACGCAGGAATTACATAACTTTCGGCAAAGTGCACATCTTGCTTATGTCATATTGATCCAAAAACATTTTGCTTTAATCTTCAAATTTAGCACGTGTTTCAAATGTAAAAAGTAGCATCTTTTGACTGTTATTGATGTAGAAGATCTATTTACCACACTTTGTTCGCCAGCGTTGAAAGGATGTTAGCAAATAACATTCACGTTTTTGTAAATACTATGAATTCCATTCTTTTTCTTCCTTTTATTTTTTTATTCGAATAAAGTCCGTTAACAGGCTCCTCTTAGCGTCGCAAGTAAACTGCATTTTGACCGTTATATCTACGACTGACGTCCCATGTATTCAAATAATGTTTTTATTGCTATTTTAACTCGGAACAGTTGTATCATTTTTTCATGTAAGAACGAATTGCATAGCGACAAAGTAAATTTGTTTGTACGATTTGCATATTCTGCTTGAATAAGTCCTAAAATTCTTTCACATCCTTGACAATTAAGTCACAGACTCTTTTTAGAAAAGTATTATCATTCAACATTACTTTTAGCTCACGTGGCCTAAAAGGCAATGTGAACTTTTGCCATCACTTTTCGTAATTCGTCATTCCGTCGTCCGTCAACAATTTCAAAAATCTGCTCAGGCAATTGTTACCAAACTTAGCCTGAAGCATCATCAGGGTATGCAGTTTAAAAATTGTGTTCGATTAGTCTGAGGACCAAACAACATGGTTTGTGAGGTCACTGCGGTGTCCATTCATTCTTTTGTTGAACGGTTGGACACTTTCACCCCTATACTGAAGACCACAGACCTGGCAATGAGGTATGTGTCGTTAGGTGTCTTAGCATTTACATTGCAGAACACTTGTATACATTACCTGTTTTTTGCAACTAAATGTTTGTGTCTGATGCATTTGCTGACAACAGTTGCATCTTTTATCATCATAAGGTTTGCATTGGCCAAGTGGTAACGAGTTTTGTGGAAGGTTCGCTCGGACCAAAGTATCCTTAGTGCTTTTAGGTCGTCTAAAGGCAACGATTGGTGGCTCAGGGAACATTTTAGATAGATTTTTGCATTTTTCAATTTCCTTCCATTGATATCGGACCAAGCTCGAGACGTTTGCCATCGAAGGATGATACGTGAGGACGAATTCTTTTGTTGACCTTCTTATCTTTGTATTGAAGGAGCTCGTCAATTTAACATGACTATTATCTATCATATGACTTCGGATTTATGGTTAAACCCTATGGGAAATCTTACTTGATCAGTAGCCACCAGGTGAGCGATACAGGCCCACAAATGAGCCTCTGGTGTAATTAGTCAACTAGGAAAATGCACTAAATAGTGCTAACTAAAAGGTCGGCCTCATATTTGGATCTTTGTGTCGAAATGAAAGTAATGCATATCTGCTTTCACTTTGTATTTTGTATATTTATCAATGTCCATGTATTTTTCTCCGAAATAGAAATCTTGTGTTTGGAGTATGGTTACGTTTTCTTTTACTGGTACGTGTTCGGTTGATATATGTATTCCAAATGGAACTAATTGTGTACCCCTAGACGCCGAACTTCTTCTGTATTCTTATTTACGACATTTTGTGAAGAGAAACAATCAATTATCCATATTTCACTAGGAAATTATATATAATATATTCACATCAATATCAAATTAAAGAACTTCGAACGCTAGAAGGTCGGCTTTATATGAGCACTGATTCCCATTCCTGAGTAGTAACTTCCTGTCTGTCATTGCATATCCTCTCATTGGTTTTTTTTTCAATTATTGCTGTCATTTGACTATAAGATGAATCCTGATACATTTCTTTAAGAAATTTACAATTGTAATATACATACTGACATCAAATTTGAAAGAACGATAAGAATAACATTAAAATGTAACATTAGAATGTAATCAAAGAACATTAGACATATGGAAATAACTATGATATAATTAAGAAAAAAAACTACATTACATTGACGAATATTGTATAATAAATAATGATATATTGTTACCGGCAGTAATATCACAGATGTTTGTTTAAAATTAAACAAGATAATATTGAAAGTTAACAACTAACAAACAAGTTCTCACTAGCGTATAAAAAATTCAATTACATAATGCAACTGAAAGCTTAATTGCCAAAGAAGCTTACCTTTTTTATAATTTAAAGAAATGCTCAGGTTTAAGATTCATATAAGATACTCAAAATCTTGTTGTGTTTTGCTATTTTTTCATGTCAGACATATTTGCATTAGGCCAAAACCAATTTAATTCTCTGTTTTGCGTCAACTTTGTTTTTGAAATGTAGGAGGGTATGAGGGTATGGGGAAAACTAACGAAAACAAATAAAAGACAAGAACAGAATTTTTTACCCATGTTCATTAAAAAGTCACTTTTATGAATTCAATGAAGTCGAGTGAAGAATTTTTTTTTCATTATTGCTAATTTTTCCGTTCTACAAAATTTTCTTATCGTAATATCGAATAGAATAGAATAGAATTTGCTTTATTAACCAATCAAGGGTCCATTGAGGACATGATGACAAAACATAACATAAAAAAATAATTATTACAGAGACTAATACACATATATAAATATATATATTTTACACTATCAAAATAAAGTGTATTCATAATATTAATAAAATAAAGTGATCAGAGGGCACCAGCACTGTGGACATTTGAAATATAGAGTACAAATTTTGCTATAGATTAGACAAGATGACTCAGGTAGAGAAGGCACCAAGGGACGATGCTTCAGGATAATTCTGTGCATAATTATAATTTACAGCAGAACTTCCTCCTCGTGCCTTATCCAGATGAGCCAGCTTTTATATGCTATTTACTAAATATTACTTTTTTTTTAACACAATCAATAAGAACATGAATGAACAGGTTAGATTTTGCAAGTAATTCAGATGGGAAAGACACCAAGGGACGATGCTTAAAGGACACTTTTTAATGTTTTATAATATTTATTCGTTTCTAAATAAATAGCAAATTGTAAATAATAAAACTGTTTATACAATATTAAGTGTCCTCCTCGTGTCTTAACCAGGTGAACCAGTCACAATGTTAAACATAATAAAATATATAACATATATAAATGTGGTCGTCTTAATCGACGCTTAAACCACCCTTTTTAATCGTAAAAACGAAAACTATTCCTTGTTTGTTTTATTATGAAACTGCACATTTTCAATGCGTGCGCTGACGCCAAACATGGAAATAACTTGTCTTGGCCTTATGATCAAACTATTAAAATGAGAGATCATTTGAAAAAGTTTTGATAAAGTTTTTTTCTCCAATAGAAAGTAAAATGTAACTTTTCAAATAAAGAAAATCTGTTAAAATTTTGAAGAAAAACGTGTATTGTATTGTATTGTATTGTATATAGAACATAAGGATGAGAGAAAAAAATATTTTATTTTTTCGGAATCCTACTGACCAGATTAATCACAATTAATGAATTGAATGAAACTTAACGTTTTCTTTTCATAAATAGTTTTTAAAATGACATTGTTTATTTTATTATTGCGTGGGGTTGAGCGCCACTTTCAGCAGTATTTTAGCTATTTATTAGTGTTGGAGAAAGCCAGAGTACCCGGAGAGAACCACCGACCTTGGGCAGGTAACTGCCATACCTACTAACGTACGATTACATATGATTTTGAAAACATGTATGCTAGAAAAATTAAACATTTCACTGCATGTTTTAAAGATAATTTTATTTTTGAAATAGAACAGAAAGTAAAAAGATGCATGGTATTTAGTCATTACATCAACAAAACTATTTGGAAAAGACGTAAAACCACTTGATCTTTTCCTTTGATTGCATAATTTGTTAGAGAAGCATTTATGTCATTAGTGTAATGTGAACGTTCTCTCTCTATCATAAAAGGCAAAATAATCAAACGTAAAGGAATTCTGACTTCTTGAAATTTCAGATCTGAATTTTTAGAAATCGGTTGTGCTTTATGTTGCAGCCATATTTAAGATAATAATAGGCTAGTTCTTGAAAATTATTACTTAATTGAGGTTAGAAAATGACATGAATTTTTTAAATCAAATACTAAACAGATTTATTGAAACGTTTTTAACTGGTTGTGAAAAACCGGTGCCACTAGTGGATCAGATCATGCTTACCCTTCTGGAGCACCTGACATTTCACACGATATTCTTTTAATTTGGTGATAAGTAATTAAATTCTTATTAATTTTACGCGAATCACAAGTTTTTGGTCTATTTGATTGTCTTTGTGTATGAATTCATAAGGTGAACTTAAATGTGAACTTAATTTAGTTCGGTCAACATCGTCTATCGAAAAATAAACGACTCCAGAAATTGCTACCGGAAGTCAATGCAGCCAATCATTACAGCGTATTTCCTAATATGCAAATTATGTTAGAATCATCTTGGTATAAATCCTACGACAGGTGACAGTTATCTTGTGCACTCCGAACCACATGAGAGTTTAAGGGACGACCATTTGATTTTCAAGGGAGGGCTTGGGCGATTTTACCTCGAAAAATTATTTCATTTTCATGGAAATCTCGAACAAATTATTTATTTTCACCAAACGTCACATCAATTTTTTTATTTTCATTTCCAACAAAAAAAAATATTCTTCAAACCAAAATTGAATAATTTATTTACATGACAAGTAGGATCAAAATATTTTTTTCACTGGCACCAATATTAAATTATTTATTTACAAAATCGCCCAAGCCCCCCCTCCCTAAAATCAAATGGTCGTCCCCTTATAACATTGATAACATTATCTTGAAAATCGTGCGAGTGTTATTTCATAATTATGCTGTTTCAACAGACTTTAAGACAGATTATATCACTATCAATATTGTAGCTTTCGTTTTTTTTTGGAAGAAAATGAATGATAAACGATTTTGAGTAAAAATTTCTACTAATTTTTATCATTCTGGCAGCAATAAGACATATTTGTTGGAGTTATTTTTGTTCTTGACTAGAATTGCGATAGTTTTTATCTCAAGTATTTCAAAAGTACAAACTTGTACTGCTTACGTCAAATGATGAATGAAAGGATATGGAGTAAATACACATGAGACAAAGACTCTACAAATACATGGTAAAAAACAAACAAAGGAACAACGTTCACTCCCTTTGAAATGAACAATACTCCCTGAGACAAAAACGGGTTGGCACTTAAAAAATGTCCTTGAACACATATCTTTTGAATCGGGTCAATTGCCAGTTCTGGGATGGTTGCTCTTTAGGCACAATAAATGTGTTCATAATTTGATCAATTCTGTTCGGTAAGATTTGTTATTGCCCCCATATACAAATGGACTACAGGTAGATTGCACGAACTCTTTTAAGCAAGCTTAATATCTTCGTTTAGATTTTATATGCACTGAAGAGACATAATTTGTCGAAATGCCGCATATGCAGAAACTAAATTCACAGTAATTTCGGTATTTAGTTATTAATAATGAATTAACAATGAAAAGATATGGAGTAAATGCACATGAGACAAACATCTACAAATACATGGTAGAACCAAGCAATGGAACAATGCCTTTCTTGTTCTTCATTTCGAAATGCGCATATGCAGAATTTAAATTCACAGTAACTTCGGTATTTAGTTATTAATAATGAATTAACAATGAAAAGATATGGAGTAAATGCACATGAGACAAACATCTACAAATACATGGTAGAACCAAGCAATGGAACAATGCCTTTCTTGTCCTTCATTTCGAAATGCGCATATGCAGAAAGTAAATTCACAGTAACTTCGGTATTTAGTTATTCGAAGTCATGATAAACCTTCAACAATGAGCATTGCTCATAAATCATAGTAAGTTCAAGACGGTCCCAATTACCAGTTTGATGGGATTTCATTGATAATTGTGGAACAACGCTACATCCATATCTATTGATGCGGAATTGTCAACATAAGATTAATTGGCAAAGTGCTCTTACAATCACTGTCATCCGTTGCCCGGCGAAATTTGTAATGTCCAAAGCTATTGCAAGAAAACTTGACAATATAAAATAGTGAGATGGGATCACTATAAACAGGTGGTAAGAATAATATTTGAAAATTACAAAAAATATACAATGCCAAATTTGAAAGTAAAATAATATATCCATATGAGAAATTCTCTCAAGAACAAGTATACCATAAATGAAATATATTGAAAGCGTACATCTCTCCCATATATATTTATGTTAATTTATTCTAAGTCTTATCCAAACGTTATCTAGGTCTCATCATTTGATACTGAAAAACTACGATAAAATTGGAAAGGATTGATTTACAAATGCAATGGCATTACGGGATTGTTTAGGATGTGTCTAGAAAAATAATGTAATTCTAAAAAAGAACCATATACTTTTTTTACCTAGAAGCAGTAATTATCAATGTATAATGTAATAACAGGTACCATTACGGGTGGAATGCATTGTAAAATTAATTCCAAGACAACATTGGTCTATAACATGTGATAAAATAGGGGTATCAAACGTACAAAAAAGTTCCAGGACAAAATTAATTCTTATTGTATAAACCATTTTAAAACCTGTCAAAGCCCATTAATACCTTAAAGTGTATCGTATATATGTTCATTAACCGTTATACCTTGCCTACTACAAAAATACCGAAAGTCCGAGAAACATTTTTTTCACTCAGTTTAACTAAAAAGTGCACGATCAGTCTGAATATTTTCATCTCCCAGCTCATTCGCTATTCAAGAGCCTGTGTTCGATACAGTGACTTCCTTGATAGAGCCCGGTTGCTCACAAATAGGCTACTTCAACAAGGGTATGTTACCCAAAACTTGAAGTCATCCCTCCAGAAGTTTAACGGTCAACATCATCATCTTGTGGACCGCTATGGGATATCTGTTTCCCACATGACAACAGATCTTTCCCTTTAAAGCTTAATTGTTGTTTCCTCTACCGAATTTGACATGTTCAACACGGCGGGTATCTTAAAAGAAGCAGGAGATGCTGACTCTACCGGTGCACCTGATCTCACCCATGGTTTTTTATTGGGTCCGTGTTGTTCATCTTTGTGTGTGAGTGTCTTCATTTTTCATTTCTGTGCCGTACCCATGTTGTGTCTCTGTTTTTTCCGCCTTTTTTGTTTCTGGTGTTGCCATTATCCTTGGATTGTTCGCTTTTAGATTGACGGTTCGGTTCTCACTTCCCTTTCTCAATCTAATAAACAATGAAAGGATATGGAATTAATGCACATGAGACAAACTCTCTACAAATACATAGAATAACCAAGCAAAGAAACAGGGCTTTTATTGTTGTTCTTCATCTTGAAGTCACCATGAGACCTTCAACAGTCTGAATAGGTCTAAAATTTTCTGAAAAAGTTTCGACCTGTCCCAGCATGTCTAATATTGAAGAATTGAGAGAATTTCGATCTCTCTGTATCAGTCTGAATCTTGACAGAAATAGTCTCAACCAGTCCGATTAAGTACTGAAATGGTCTTGGCCTGTCAAGATCTGTTTAAAGTTGTCCTTAAAGAGTCTTGACAAGATTCTTGATCAAAGAAACTTCTTTGTTTGTAAGAGTACTTTTGTTTGTAAGCGTACTTTGTCCGAATTGTTATGTTTGTTGACGATCCTGCATCCATGAGCTAAACCTAAGATACATGGATGTAGCGTTGTTCTACATCTAGCAAGTAAATTCCACTCAAACCGGTACTAGGAACCGTCTTGAACTTGCTTTGAGGTAGGAGTGTTTGCTTTTTGTTGCAGGCCTCCTGGTGAATTCAAGAAGAAGAACAATGAAAGCGTTGTTCCATTTTGCTTAATCTTACCATGAATTTGTAGGGAATTTGTATCATGTCCAGTTTCTACGTATCCCCTTCATTAATTTATTCGTAGAAATGCGAGAAAATTGAACACTATGTTTGAGAAATAGTTGCTGTGTACCAGGTCCTAACTTGAATTGCTAATAGAAAGATGGATCATTGCTTAGAGCTGTCAATATTTTAGATGAATAAGAAAAATATTTAGTAAGATTCAGTCACAAAATAAAATTCTATGAAATATCTCTCTGATGCGCCCACTGCTTTTCAAGTCCAGAAAATAAAATTTTTATTATCGAGTTAATACCAGTCGTAAACGAATCTGTTCAATGTCCATGCAATAAATTGAGAATGAAATAAAAATTGCTAAATGCTAACAGACATGACATGCTAAGTGCAGTCTTTTTAGGATCGATATGATATTATAGAAACAGAATATTGGATCATAAATCATGTAATCATTGCAAAATGAAGGCATTCAGATGAATTAGTCTATACACACACCTTAATTTGATTTATTGAAATTCAAACAGATTTATGAAATCTTTATCCTTATACAATTATGACTCAGCGTTAAGTGCATATATATCCAAAGGTAATGCGAGTCTCAAATAATGACTTAAAACCAATAAATGCAATCATTTATATAAAAAAGAAGATTAATTAGCAAAATGATGGTAAATTTTTATCGAGGTGTGCTAACGATGGATACCCTTGGTACAAAAATCGGGATTAACCATATCGGGATATCAGAAAACGTTTAAAAGTTTTAAACTTGGACTGAATTTCATGACCCTGAATTACAGCTTATAATGAAATCCTGTCAAAACATATCGTTTACAAATTCTAGTAATTTTTGTGCCATTTGACTTTTAAAAAAAATAAATTTATAGATAGAGTAAAAGTACAGTGAAACGACTTTGCCTAGATCACTAGTACTTAATGATGTAAACCTGCATGCAGTTCTACTTCTATGATTTAAATATAAAGTAAAGTTTTCTGTTTTCTTTTAAACGTATTTGTAGTTTTTATTCGTAATATTCTCTTTAATTCATATTAGTCAAAGTTCTATTTTCATATTTGAACTTTTGTTTTTTTCAGGGCTTCCTGCAGATAAAGTAGAGCTTTATAAACAGGCAAAGACCGAAATTACGTATGGAAAAGATGGAGATGATTGGGTTATAAGTGTAGGATTAGTAGGTTGTCCTGGGGCGAGAACGTTTAAGTTCCAAATCGGACAACCATACGATTCTGCTGATATTGATGGTTCTCCTATGAAGGTATGGTTTATTAATGCAAAACTTTTTCTATACCCGTCATGTTTTATGATATATCAATATCCGAGTGTCTTATCTGATTGTCCGTTTTTATATGTCGCGCTCTTTCTTGACAGCCCTTTGATCAGTCCACTTCAAACTTTGTGGAGCTATTGGGTATGATAATCTCAGTATCTGTAAAGTTTGAGTGTTTTTTTCTCACGAGAATTAGAGGCCTTTCGTCAGTTTGAACATGTCAGGCTCAATTCACTTCAAACTTGGTTATTATGGTGTCAAAACCTGTTAACGTTTTAGTTAATTTGAGATTTTTCTTGCAAGAGTAAAGCTGATTTGTAATAATTGAATTAAAGTGCCCCGTAAGATACGAAGCACTTTAATCCAATTAATTACTCTGAAACATACTTTAACTGGCTTAAAGACCGTCGAAATAAGAAAAAAAAATTATATATACATGTATGTCTAAAGATAGATACTGACATCTTCTACGAATGATTATTTATCATTTTATTAAGGTGACACACTAGTACATCAATTAGTTGATAAATGTAATTTTTGTTCAACATACGAAAATGTTTCTTATGTAAACCTTGTGTCAGATATTTGTTCACTTTTATTTTATAAATACCGGTTAGATTGTGTTTAAATCGATCTGATGTCACTTCAAATATGTTTTCTACATCAATTCAACAACAACAAATCGTGCTCGAGACGTTTCCTCAAAGTCGTTTGATCACCAAGCTATTACAGAAAAGTAGCGTAGGTTCGATCCTTGGACTGGGAAATTTTTTGTGCATGAAGCTTACAATTCATCTAATATTTAGGTGAAACATAACAGAAGGTCGAAGTTAAACATATAGCATATGAATGAATATGCATAAAATTTAATGGGATAGAAGTAACTAATTCGAGGTAACGAATTTTGGGTAAGTAAATAATATAAGGTAGATTATCAGTTCAAGTACTTCGAAATCGAGAGAATAAAAGGAGAGACAAAAGACATAGAATAGTCCAAGGCAATTACATGAATTAAAGTGTGTTGAATAACCAAAAAAAATGCTCATGAAAGGTCTTTTAATTCGTTCATTGTACGGCAATATGGTGTGCTGTAACTGATTTACTCCATGACAATGAATATTGATATTGTAGAGATATTCATTGAAGAGATATCAAACTTGATTAGTCGTTTATAAATTTTCCCCGAAATGTCGTTCAAGAAATAGGAGTCCTCTCCAAAATCGCTTAAATGTTTCGGGTGGGATGACGAGCGTATCATGAAACTTGGCGCAGCTATATATCAAAGTTTATAACGGCGAAATGTGTAAATTTAAGTTACCTCATATGTGGATAATCTTTCGTTGTACCTCGCCATTTAGAAGAATAGAGAATACTTTTTTCATTCATTTCAGTATGTTTTGTAAAAAGTGTTGAAACACGGATAAAATCAATATTACGAATTTATACATTCTTGTTATTCAGATTATTTATGGATTTAATCTTAATGCGTGGTCGTTGCTTATAGTCTGTAGATGCATAAAGACTAGGGAATTAAAAAAATAGAGGTCAGAGATGTTGATTTTGATACATGTGCAGCATTCTTTCTACGCCAATTTTATCTAGGGGTTTATTTTGGTGTAAATTGTTGCTGTAATTTCGTAGTGTGTTTTTGTCTTTGTGTTTCCGATGTTAACATTGTCTCTGGATCATATTCTTTGTTAAACTGACAGTTCAGTTTTCACGTGTTCACAAACACATCTTGTTTTGGGAAAATTTGTAGATGTCAATAAGAAATTTTAAGCGAAAATGACATCATATTTGTATACAACTATTTTTGGTCATACAGGTAGTGCATGGACCACTGTCAATTAGTACAATCAGTGCTGCAATTTTGCATTGTGTGATTTACTCTTTTTTTTTCAATTGAACATTATACAATTATTTACTTTGATATAGGTTTCTACTGGTATTTATCAACTTGGAAAGCAAAAAGTTATTATATTCACCGAGCTGAAAGCGAGGTGAATATTGCTTTTTGAACATTGATCAATTCTCGTAGCAAACTATTTGAAGTGAATTATTGTTTTAGTATATGATGAAACACTGAACAGAACTTATCGAAGAGAAAAATGAAATTTCGATGTCTTTTCTTTTTCTGTTTTGTATATAAATAACAATATACCGAAGTTAACTATGCGTTTAGTAATGCATTCTATATTAATTGTATCTATAAATTTCATCTCAAGTTAATTTACAATTTACAAATTAAAAATAACATTAAAAAATCAAGTGCTGCTGCTCTTTCTTAAATTTGACTATGGGAATCTTGAATTTTTATTCCTATTTTTAGCCTTTTGCAACCTGTGAGCTATTTATAGCCCACTGCAGGTTGACAACATTCCAGACAATCTGCAAGCTATTTTTAGCCCATTTTAGGTTGATATAAAACATACTCATTACTTCTCGAGCTGTTTTCAGCCATTTAGAAAACAAAGACAAAAACCATCATATAATAAAACTAATTTTTCCAATTGCACTTCATTTTAGAGTTTAGTAAATGTTAACAATGGATTGGTTGAAGAACAACATACAAATCTTACCTTAGGTGCTGAGATGAAGATTGAGAGGTGTATAAAAGATGGACAAATGATAGTGGTAAGTATACTAGTGGGAATGTTTGAATTTGCAGTTTTGTATATCTAAAGGTTTTGAACAACATGATTTATTCTTTTTTTTTTGTTCAAAAACAATATTAATTTATATCTATGATATTTCAATACATATAGAGAAATGGGAGTTTTGTTTGTGGTACCAAAAATATTGGCGATAATAATGGAAAAAAAATTCAATAATTTTTTTTATCGGAAATTGACTAAATCATTTTATAAAGCAAATTTTGAAAAATGAAAACCAATTTTCAAGAAATTGGGAAACTGACTTTTGATTCTTAACGGTTTTTGCAGAAATTACTTTCTTTGTTTTCATTGGTGTGCTGATTACACAGTATGCGTGGCCTAAGATACTTTTTGCAAATATTTTTTTTCCATATTGGGACAGTAGCATATACTGAAAATAATTGATTTTCGGAATCAAAGAAAACTCGTACAAATTACCGAAAATTACCAATACTAGTCAATAATCACATTTTTTCTGTAAGTCATACCATAGCGCATTTTGTTTTATTTAAAA
>MJUU01027825.1:0-33400 GCA_002080025.1 Modiolus philippinarum
AACTTGACCAGATGGTTCGGGTACAAAAATTGACGGAGAAGTTGTATTTTTAACAAACATTTATGACGTTTTCATCACAAATTTCATCGTCAAATCTTTCATTTTTCATCACAAATTTCATCATGTCATGTTTTGGCAGGAAAAGTTTTTGAATTGCATCTTTATCAAAAATTCTCGGGGATAACATGACAGAACCTACAGACCCTATTAACAAGTACATGTAGAGTAAGCGAGAAAGTCGCATTTGGTGAAAAGTAATAACGTCAAAAATCCAAAAAATCTTCAAAATCTTCATGATTTGGTGGGAAAATGTTATCGTAAATAAATGGTGACAAATAACGAGACTCAAAGACACTTTCAGACTGAACATTATTGATAAGTTGCTAAGGTAAACGAGGTTCAATATCTGGTAGAAAATCTATGGGCTAAGGAATTTTTATTAAAAAGAATAATGTTTAAATTAAATATGGGATATATCTTTTGAATACGATTAAAAAATAATATCATAATGGTTCAACCCCTAAGAAATGAAAATAGGGGTCATGATCTCTCGGGTTTGGACTACAACCCTTCTCAATCTATTGAATATTTGGAGAGAAATAGTCTTTGATGCATGTTAAATGCCCCCTTTGAATGACCTTTGAAATGGTTGCGTTGAACTTTTAAATCTACCAATTTGTTTGAATTTGTCCTGTTTTTTTTTTCTTTTTTTTTCAAGATTCGACTATTCCATTCCCATAAGTTTAAATACCAAAGCGTGAATTTTGCCATTGAGTAACTTTGAAATCATTGTGTTGCAATCTTATTTGATTTGTTATGGTCGACTTCCTCTACTTCAAAAATAACTCGAATAAGTCAGTGATTCTTCGTATATTTTTCTTAATTGTAGATCAGCGGAATATGACGACGAAATTATTAAGGTTAAAGCGTTAAAGGGTCTGTAAGTCTCGCCATGTGACCCCAAGAATTCAAGATAAGACGTGTCCCGCCAAAACATCACGTTGCAGCATTATGACTCCCACTTTGTGATTGCAACGTCATATGTTTTTGATAAGAATGCAACTTCAGGATACAATTTATGTACCCGGAAATTTCAAAATTGAACGAGACTTACAGACCCTATTTATTCTCTATGTAAATCAACATATTTCGTGAAACCCTGCCATAGGCATTACCTGTAGGTCTGGTACTAGTAACATCTGATGGTTTGTTACTTGAGGTAGCTGGTTTTGTTGTAGAAGCAATGGTGTGTGGCACTGTTGTTATGTCTTCTTTTTCTAGCTCCTTCTTTACGTTTGATATTAGAGGATATTTACCCTCCCCACAAGCACTTCCTTTGAAATCATCCAAATCAAGTGCCCAGAACATAGCCCCTCCAAGTCCATGATGTTTGATATATTTTGCCTACAAATATTTTTTTTTAATTAGAAAAATACAAAATTTGGGAGTTTCAGTATTTCTTGAACGACGCAAACTGATTCTTGAATCATCACATTTCAGACAAGTTATATGACAGAGTA
Source organism: Modiolus philippinarum (assembly GCA_002080025.1). NCBI lineage: Eukaryota > Metazoa > Mollusca > Bivalvia > Mytilida > Modiolidae > Modiolus > Modiolus philippinarum. Next base: position 1,521 of record MJUU01027825.1, read on the forward strand.
TATCTGATATGTTTTTAAAAACACTTATATTTGATTTGATAGGAATGGTTTTGGAAACAAAAGATGCTATCTTTTCTTCAGACTTCATGCTTAGGTCAGATAAACAAGACACCAGTCAAAGGTGAAAGAAATGCTACTTTATTCTAAGATCAAGGAATACCATTTTTTTCTAATTCTTATGCTCTTCTCGTCAGTTTCAAAGCATGTGAGATCAAAATGTTCTCCAACATGTTGGTTAATTGATCTTGCGATCTCATTGGATATTGAAAAGGTCAGCAACTTTTCTTCAAATAGCAAAATATACCTTAGATAAATTTATTTCGAGTATAAATCAATGTAAAAAGTATTTACTCAGAGCATACATTGTTTATTTATCTTGAAACACATATGATCGATTTGCTTTTGTTGATTTCCATGCAATGTAAATTTCATATCCGGTGAGGTCGCAGTATTGATTGTAGAGGCCAACGACGGTGTAGAAACTAATACACGCGAAAATATCATTAATTTTAGAAATAGAGAAATTTGCAAATTGTTGATGATCATATTTCTACTGTCTCAATGGTTGAACATAAAAGTTATCGTTAAAGCTCGATTTTTTAAAGTTTAACCCATTCGACCGTAGAACTATGATAATCAATGATTTGAAAGGATAGATTCTTTATTTTCTAGCAAATTTAACTAACGCATGACCGGTGTGATAAAAATATTTTTCGTGTCTAGTGTCTAGTAAGATAACAACTCGTGTGCAAGTTCCCGCCAAATCTATTCGGAAAATAATCCTCGGTGTTTTGCATTATGCAATTAGAGAAGCATTTCCTACATCTTAAACACGCTTATCATGAAATTTTTCACATCTTGTTAAATAATTTTTCAAATGTTGATAAATTCGGCTAGTCTCGTTTTCAGACATTCACAAAATCGATGTGAGAAAATTTCATAATCAACTATATTAATCTTTTGCTAGATATATTTGTGTCATATAGTCTGTTATTCCATTTCTTCTTCATTTTAAATTTCAGCAATCTTAAGGATTTTCCGTACAGCTAGTTTCATTATGTTTAAATCTTGGTATACATTTGTAAGTTCAAAAGATGGTCAGAAATGACTCTTTGTTTTTTTCACAGAGCAAGCTGTGCTTGTTAACTGAAATTTAAGTTTTTCCTTAATCGTAAATGTAAAATAATTAATCATCTAAAAGCAATCGGAGGCAAAAAGACCAACTTTCATCTTTCATTTCGTGTTTGGCACTTGGTGGATGTCCTTGGTACTGAATTCCACCTCCAAGTTCTGGCAATTAGTACTCTTTTTTTACTTTTTGGATTATGGCTTTCCATATTGCTTGATTTTAATGCTGCCGATGAGAGGTTTCTCCTTCAAATACGTGTACAGCATAACGAGATTTACTATTTATCATGCAACTTTGGTATTTTTCAATTGTTATTATAAAGCAATCAATACATTTATTAATATATGTAGAGAAATGCATTTAGTTCGAATTTGTTTGGTTCTTTTTCTGTCACGTTTTTAGCTCACCTGGATATGCCAGGGTAAGCTTTTGCCATCATTTGGCGTCCATCGTTCGTCCGTCGTAAATTTTTTTCCAAAAATCTTCTCCTCTGAAATCATTGGGCCAATTTAATCCAAACTTTGCCTGGGTCATCACCAGGGTATGTAGTTTAAAAAGCGTGTTCGGTTAGTCCAAGGACCAAACAACACGGCCACTGTTACTAAAAATAGAACATAGGGGTAAATTGCTGTTTTTGGCAAATAACTCGAAAACCGTTGCAGATAGAGGGATAAACTGTTCAGAATGCCGAGGTCTATCTGTCCCTGCAATTTTGAAGAAAATCGGAAAACCCGTCATAGAGTTACAGCCCTTTTTCAGAAAATTTTTCAAAATTTATGCAGTGTTTATTTTTTATCTCAAAAACTGTAACAGATAGAGGTGAAAATGTTAAGCATATCAAGATCTACATGCTCTGAAATTCTGAAGAAAATCAAAATGCCTGTGTAGAAGTTATTGACTGTTTTTCACCATTTTTTTTCAATGCCATTTAATGATTGAGTTAATTGGTTATTTCCCTTTAAATTCTGTTTCATATCTTCTTTGGTTTACTTTTTCTCTTTTAAATTTTCGAGAAATTCCCTATTACTTTATTAACAACAATTACTTGTTACATAATCAAGAGCCAAAAATGTGTTTTTGTACAATTTTTTTCAATTTTTTGCAAATATAATGAAATAATCTTTTCTTATTTCACATTTTCATAATTTTGTATACAAATGTGTATTGTGTCCTATAGTGATGTTTGATTGCATACTAGGCACATATTATTATAATAGGCCAAAAAGAACCAAAGTGAGGCACAATGATCCTTAGATGGTCTTCTTCAAGAGAGGTTACAGTCGGTCTACGTCTCATTAAAAATAGCCGCCAGTTGGGAACAAAGTTTGATTTTGGATCATATATCATCAATGTCTATCAACAAACTTGAAAATGAGACCCTTAAACGTTGGGATTATTTTGACTTAATGTGTCAGCCATGGCCCAGGTGAGCGATACGGGCTCTTGAGATCCTCTTGTTTGTGTTACAAAATGTTTGTCCTGCTTGTCTGTCAATATAATAGACCAGGTAAGGCTACAATTCTTGGTTTTGAAATGCACCTTTATAGAACATTATTCAGTACACCAAGCGACATACCAAATTTCGACAATGTAATTGATGGTTTTCTAAGAGACCAACCTTCTTATTTCTTAAGATAAAAAACAAACTTGATCTTATTTTGATAAACTAAGATAATATGAAAAAATTAATTGACAACAAAATTAAATAGTCTTCGAACGTAATAATTTACTTACAAAAATATTTTTACAGACACGTAAACACAAGTGAGCTGTCTGAACACCCCCCCCCCCCAAGACAATACAACCTGCCTACGAAAAACTGATGAATCAATTTTGCTATAAACAGCATCATCACTTTCTCGGCATATATGTTTGTATGCTCTGTAAATACAAAAAAAATATTTTTGTGCCATTAATTTCCTTACTTTGATTGTTACGCTTTGAACATCATCGTATCCAACCCACTGGTCTCCAGAAAATGCATACGGAACCTTGTGTTCATTACTCCATCTCTTTTCCCATTTCTTTAAACAAACCTAACATCAATAACATAAAATAAGAAATATGCTGTGAATTTTGAACATTAATTTCATTTCATTTTGTAAATGGACACTGCCCATACATAATGTTTTATTTGGCCTTAAAGACCTCGGGCATCTTGACTACCCCTTTTCCTACGAATCACTATAATTTAATTCATTACTCTGAAACATACTTTAACTATTACTTTTAAATTTTTGTGAAATAGTTCCATTAAAGCGATGTTTGTCTTTTAACTCTTAATTCAGATAATAAACAATCTATTATGAGTTTAATTTGAAAACTGTTCACCAGCAACTATTGCTATTATCCTCAGTCCATCAACACCTGAAGATATAAATACAGTTGTCTTTTAGTAGACAGTCATTAGAACTGAGGAGAGGAGACCCTTTGTTGATATATACTGAACATCAAAAGAAACGCACCACCAACGTGCATTTCTTTATATCTTATAATTCAAAAGCAAATATCTCTTCAAATACTTGTTAGAACATGTTGTCATTTTTACACGTTGTTGTTGCAATCATTCTAACAAAATTCAGAAAAAATGAAAGAATTTTGATGTCTCATTTTTAATTTCTCAAAAAAAATAATTTTTTCACCAAAAAATGCAAAAATGATGCAAAACAATGAAAATTCAACTCTTGGTGCTCGTAACTGTACGAAATGGTGGCTCTGGACAATAAACTTGACAACAAAGCCATTTTAATGAAAGCAATTCTTGGACTTTTGTTTTCGTACACTTTCCATACAAATTGTTGCTGCTGCTTCATAATGAAATTTGTTTTGACAAAAAATGGCTTGTTTGCATTAAAATTCGGTGCGTTTCTTCTGATGTTCAGTATATTTTTCTTCCTTATTTCATTATCACGGCTGGGAAACTCGATATTCTCAACCAAAAAACCGGCGTCCGGAAATTTGTGATCTACACTTAATAAGTGCAGTTCGAGAAATCAGAGAATGTCACTCCATATTCATTTATAAAATAAGTTTAAATAAATCAAAAACCCTTTTCTTTTTTCGAATAACAATGGTAAATTAGTTTTTTTCTTTAAGTCCGGATTTTATAATCGCCTGGAAGCGGCTGACTTAAATAAACATAATTTCTGTCTTAAAACTCAGACTTTTATATGGTTTTAGTTATATTTTAGATTTTTGACCAGTTTTACATGGAGTGACATTCCTCGATTTTTAAAAACAGGGTCTGTCACTTTGTATTAATTAACCTCCTAGTAATAAAATTCAGTTGAGACTATCGAGTTATGTTTTCGTTTAATATGCATATTTTATGTATGTGTTTGTATTGTCATATCCAAATGGGTTCTTTGTCTGAAATTTTAAATGAATAAATAAAAACAAAATGCGAAAAATCTTTATTGATAAAAGGTCATTTGAATTGAATCAATAAATTGTATTCCATTTTTTACATATATTTTATAAAAATTTATGTGCAAAATGGCTTAATAATAAAATTTGATCCTAACTCGCGGTTATCCATGTCTTTAATTGTAGGTTTCAGTATGGTTAGACATTTGTGTTTCAAATGTATTTCAAATTTGTTTCAAAACTCCTGTATTTTTCATACCTCATAATAGCTCAGGAAGCCCTTTTCCCTTGTAAATTGCCCTGCCTGTCCACCTCCTTTAGCTGTGGCATCGAGATCTGTATTGGATGAACTGGCTAGTGTAAAGGACCTTCCATATGTTGCGATTCCAAGAATAATTTTCTCCTTTGGAGCTCCAAGCTCAATCCAATATTTAACTGCCCAATCCTTGTAAAGGGAGATAAATACCAATACCTTTTCCGTATGGTCAATGAGAAACATTCGTGGATTGTCTCAAATTTAGATTTTAAACTTATTTTATTCAATAGAGAAAAGGATCTATACAAGCCCTCTGCCTAAATACATGCATAAGGTATAAAATACAAATAACAAAACATAATTACAAGCGAAAATGACAAGCATAAACACTAGTGCGGCTCCTCATGGATGTACCAAGAAATCAATTTGCAAGTAATCATTAATTATTCAACACTTGCAATCAATTATTAATTACTGAAAGAAAGGGTAATTTAAGTATGTTTTTACATAATATGATAAACAAACAGTCGAAAGGGAGTCTAAGGATCATAAACACCTGCTGTTAAAATAATAAGCATAAAATGATAATAAAGCCCTTATTAGCAGGTAGTTAGAAGTCCATGAGCAGGCTCACCAGTTTCTCTTTACATAAATCATGTCTCAAATTTAGCTATGTATGGTCAAAAGAAAGAGAATTTTAATCTCAACATCAAAAGAAGTTTATGTGCATGCTTAATAAAGTATTTTTTCTTTGAACATATTTAGTTAGCCTGGTACACCGAGATAATCCATAAATGTTTCTACAGGAATAAAAGTAATTTTGATCGAGTTTATCGTAGTGTAAACGCGGCCGACTCACTCACAAACTGAAATTTGTGTGTGAAAGGCCACGTTTACACATGCATAAATCCCCTAACATTACTTTGATTTCTTATAATTCCGATTCTTTGTACTTAAAATAGTGCTATCACATAATTTGACGCCACTATATTAGGCACTATTTTACCTCGTGGTGTATTAGTGGGCAAGAAAAAATATCGATAAATAACATCTTTGTTCTTCATGACGTTCATTGACCAATGAATTGTGCGTTACAATAACAATTGGAGTTATATGAATGGCCAAATAATTAATTGTTATTTATTCTGTGTAACTGATCATAAATTTGCAACCAATGTTTAACTATTATTCTAAGGAATGGATTTGAAGTACAATCATACAAAGATCTGATAACCTTCTTGGATATAACATACATGTATAATGGCAGTAAAAGTGGACCGCTATGGGCTATCTGTTGCCCAGATGACAACAGATCTTTCTCTTTGCCACTATTAAAAGTTTGTTTTTCCTCTATCGAATTGACTTTACTACCGGGGTTGACATGTTCAACACGGTGGGTGTCTTACACAATGTATAAGAGGCTATAGATGCTAACTCTACCGGTGCACCTGATCTCACCCATGGTTTATTATTGGGTCGGTGTTGTTCAGTTTTGTATATGTGCGTGTCTTCATTTTCTTTTCTGTGCCCTGCTCATAGTATGTCTTTGTTTCTTTGCTTTTCCGACGCTGCCATTGTCCTTGGATTGTTCTTTTTAAACTGACGGTTCGGTTCTAACTTACTTTACTATACATGTATATTGGCAGATTAGAGTAAGAAATCATAGAATTTTGCAAAATTGTTCTGGATTCATTCGTTTCGGGGTATAAAAACAATGTCCGATTAATTTTAGCTCTATAATTTAAGAAATGAACATCTTCATGCTGATAGTTATCAGTATATGTTTAAAAATGGATAACAGGAAATACCTACAATGGCTGAAAATTATAATTACATGCAACAATTTGTAAGGGAACTACACAAGAAAAACACGTATAAGACAAAAGACAAACGTAGACAACGATAGGAACTCGGGACAGCCGGACTTGGTACCGGCACTAGCAAAAGCCAGCGGTAGGGTTAAACCGGTTTATGGGTACCCAAACCTCCCCTTTATCTGTCCCGTTTCCCTATAGTATAAAAACATACGAATAAAACCCAATACAGGTAGACTACTAACTCCATGACCACAACCTTGAAAGGAGAGAAAAAGACATTACACATTACACATTAATTGACAATGAAAGAATATGGACTAAATGCAAATGAGACAAATCTATGCAAAAAACATAATTAAACCAAGCAATAGAACAACTTTTTTGTTGTTTTTCATCTTGAAGTCACCATGAAGCCTTCAATAATGAGCTATAATGCATTGTCATATTTTCAAATTTTAGCTTTTTTATTTTTTGTAACATCAAATTGTTATTCCGACCACCTGTTTATTGTGCCCACATCTCATGATTTTACTATGCCAAGTTTTCTTGCTTTTGACTTGATGAGTGTCTTCTGGTTGTTTAAATGTTTGTGATTGTCTTCTGATTGACAGCGATTTTGAGAACGCCTAATTACCAGTTAATTAATGTTTGTTGACAACCCCGCATTCATGGATAATGTATAGCATGTATGTAGCGTTGCTCGACAATTAGCAATGAATTCCGCTCAAACCGGTGCTAGGGGCTGTCTTGAACTTACTATGAGGTAAGAGCAAAGCTCATTGTTGAAGGCCTCATGGTGACTTCAAGATGAAGAACAACAATAAAAGCGTTGTTCCATTGCTTTGATTTACCATGCATTTGTAGAGACTTTGTCTCATGTACATTTACTCCATATCCCTTCATTATTAAAGTAAGTTCAAGACTGCTCCTAGCATCGGTTTGAGCGGAATTCATTGCTAAACGTCAAACAACACTACATTCATGTATCTTATATTTTACGAAAGGATATAAAGTAAATGAACATGAGACCATAACACATATGTTAACTCCAACTGCAATAATTTTGATGAGCTGTATGGCCATTTCGGAAATTAATTCCTCATCAGCAGCACTAGAACCCAAAAAAGAAAATCCATAATTTCAAAAATGTTTAAAATCCATAAAACCAAACGAAATCCGATAATCAGTAATGTCAAATAATCTTCTCTTTTGTTTATTGATGCGGGGTTGTCAAACTGGCAAAGTGTTCTTACAACTGCCGTCATCCGTTGCCCGACAAAAACACCCATAAAAGACAATAACAACATATAAACAACCACAGGGCACTCATCCAGTCAATTACAAGAAAACTTTGCATAATATATATGTGATGTGGGCACTTTAAACAGGATGCTCAGAATAACGTTTGAAAATAACAACAAAATAGCATGCCAAAATTCGAAATGAAATAAAAGGGACAACAGGAAACACCTATACATGTACAATGGCTGAAAATTATAATTACATGCCACAATCTGCCAGGGAACTACACAGGAAAAACATAAATTAGACAAAAGACAAACGTAAACCACGATACGAGCTCGGGAATGTATGATTATGTATCCATCCATATGAGATAATCTTTCAAGAACAAGGACACTATAACTGAAATGTATAGAAAGCACGTATTATTTACGATTGTTTTTTCTCATTTATGCTTGCCTTGTGAAATTGGCCTGTGATTCTAATTTTCAGTCATCGTTAGTGTTTGCTGTTTCATTTCTGTATTTATTGAGGATCATATAATATTTGTTTTTGTCTTTCTCTCTAGGTTGTTAGTGGAAATCAGAAACTACTGATTCAGGGTTCCAGGGTGCCTTTTTTAAAATTTATTTTTCTAGACACCTGTACAAACATCAGTATCACGGAAAAGAGTTTTGATATTAATGCTGATATGGGAAACTAAAACCCAGAGCAATAGAAAAATGTTCATACCTGGTTAAGTTTCTTCTGATCTCCACTTTCGTCACTCCTCGGATACAGTGGACTATTATGTCCGGTAAAAGATTCCCATGATCCATGCAGGTCATAGGCCATCAAATTGATAAAGTCCAGCCACCTTTATATATAAATTTCATAATAAATGAAAATTTACGTACATGTATTATGGATAAAGAACATGGGTTTATTTGAATGACGAGGGCGGGGGAACAAATTCCGGAATCCAGATTCATTTTTACTAAATCCCTCAATACCAAACTATAAGGGAGCTTAAAACTTAACAAATCCCGATTCCCGGTGCCCTTACATGTATAGCCTAAAATCAAGGGCTTAAATTATAGAAATCCCGAATTTCCGAGCTTAAAAACTTTAAAACTTGGCACACTGAAAAAGGTCCGGCCCCTCTAAAATGATGAAAAAAGTTTCAATGCAAAATTGCTTTCCTGATAAAAATTAGATTTTTGCAAAATTTTTATCTTTTTGATTTTGAAAAGAATGTTTCCAAATAAGTTCATCTGAAATAAATGCATTGAAAAACCTTCTGCGATAACTAAATGACTAGGGAAACTTATTTCTTTATGGTTAGCATTTTATTTTTCATCAGTGTTTGTTACTTTGGTCATTTTTTAAATATTTTTTTAACTGACCTAAACCTTAAACCTGAGGTGATGAAAAGAAATATAAGATAAAAATGTGTCATTTTTGTAGCATTTTTCTTCTTAGGAATAACAAACAAATCAGGCAATTGTGATGACAAAATACCGAAGTTACTGTTAATTTAGTTTCTGCATATGAGCATTTTGATAACTCATGTTTCTTAATTGCAGATAAAATCAAAACATTTAGAAATCCGTATTCGCGATATGTGTTAAAGCTGCTAGAGAACAAATTATCAATAGGATCTAAATAGTAAAGGTGAAATTTGCTAAGGAAAGAGCCTTGCGAAGGGGAGATAAAGTTCATGGAAGGGAGAGAGAGAGATGATTATGATAGGGAAAGAGATGATTCCTGACGTAGATATATGTTTCTCTGATTTCTACCCAGTTTTTACATTTCCTGAACAAGAGAGGAGAACAAGTTTCGTGAAATTTCCCGATATATTTATTCGGAATACAATTCTCGGTGTTTTTCGTCCAGTTATTTAGAGAAACAGTTTCCGCAACTTAAACACGTTAATTATGAAATTTCTCACATCTCGTTAAATAAATTTTTAAATGTTTAAACGCTCGGCAAGCCTCGCTTTCAAACATTTGCAAAAATTATTTAACTCGATGTGAGAAATTTCATAATCAACTAGTTCTCGTTGTGGAAACTATATGTGTATATATATTATTCAACTTCTGTTATAAAAAAATATGTACTGGTGTAAAATTTATTATTAATCTCACTTAGAAATTTTTCCCACTTCGTATCCGGCGTCAATCGTACTTTGACCGGCTGCCACAGCAGCAGTTAGTAAGAGTCTGTCATTCCCAGTAGTTTTAGCTTCGTCTTCAAACGCTTCCCGAAGTATCTACAAATTACATAATATGTTATCATAAATGTTATTTAATCATTTACATTTTGTAGACACTAATATATCAGCTTGCAATTGCAGATAAATGTGTTGATGACTTTTATGTAGACTTTTTTGCATTTAATCTGTCTTTATTGTAATCCGTTGAGAAATTGATTTTCTATTACAGATAAAAAAACACTCGAAAATATACATGTAAATGGTAGATTTCTATTTAAAAATAGAGTCAAGTCCAAAAATTTGTACTAAAGTTTCAAGAAGGCAGCCATATCTGATAAGGTACGGACATGACTATCACAAACTTAATTTTAACTCAACATTTGACTTTTATAAGTAAATTTGGTTGGAGTTGTTGCGGTTTCAAAAGAGAAGATCTTTGAATACATATCCCACAGAGTCCCTTTTCCAACTATATTCCCACTGACACCCATCTTGGATGAAATTCAAGGTTGTATATGCGTATATATGTAATAAATCATTATAGTTGAATGGACCATCAAAGACGACAAGCACTGACGGACCAGGTGAGAGATACACGGGTTTATTCAGACTTATTTGACAGATGCTTTTATTATGTTTTAGTGTAATGACAAAATGATATATAAAATAAATATTTCAGATATTATGAATGATATAAATACATATATACGAATTGACTTTTATGTACCTGTACATATCTTGTAAATTGTTGTTTATCACTTGCAGGACTCCCCCTATTTCCTGGATATTCCCAATCTAGATCAAGTCCGTCAAACTTGTGTTTTCTTAAATATTCGATTGAATTCTGGGTAAAGATTTTCATATTTTCATCGTTTTTCACCACATGCGTAAACGTTTTTGTACCATGATTCCAACCACCAATTGCAAGTAGTATTTTCAGCTTTGAATTTTGTTTCTTCATTTCTATTGTTCTTTGAAACATTCCTAAAACATCAAATTATCCATTTTTGTACTATGAAAGAGTGTTGTTAAAATAACAAAACATCGAAGTTATTGGACATCAGAGTGGCCGAGTGGTTGGGGAAGTTTGTTTACCAGTACAATTACTGTAGAAAAAAAGAAGGGAAACGAGGGAATGTGTCAAGGAGACAACGACCCAAAGGGGAGCAATAACAACCAAAAGCCACCATAAGATCTTCAATGAACGGTGAGAAAACCCCACACCCAACGGCAGGTCGGAGTGTAGCCTATTACCTATGCGTTGCAAGTCCGCGACACGGTTTGTAAGCACAAAACTATGCAAATAAAGCAAAATTTGAAATTAAAGGATATGGAGTAAATTCACATGAGACAAAGTCTCTACAAATACATCTTAAAAGCAAGCAATGGAACAACGCTTTTATTGTTTTTCTTCATCTTCAATTCAAGGCACCATGAGGCTTCCAACACTAAGCTTTGTTCATGGTGAATAAAAGGATATGGAGTAAATGCACATGAGACAAAGTCTCTACAAATACATGGTAAAAAACAAGCAAAGGAACAACGCTTTTATTGTTGTTCTTCATCTTCATATCTCATTGTAAGTTCAAGACGGTTTGAGATCAATTTTCTATTTGTCGAACAACACTGCTTCCATGTTTTTTTTTAACCCATGGATGGCGGATCGTCTGCAAACATAAAACCAATTGACAAAAGGGTTCTTTACACGGCTTTCATTCGTTGCCCCCCAAAAAATAGAAGACAATCACCGCATAGTAATAACCATTGTGCATTCATCTGTTCAATTGCAAGAAAACTTGGCCTAAAAGAATGTTGAGATGTACATGTAGGCACTATAACGGAATGGATGAACAGAATGGTCAGAATAACATTTGGAAATAGGGCCTGTAAGTCTCGTACATTTTTGGAACTTCCGTGACCAAAAATTGTACCCGGAAGTTACATTTAAACAAAGATATATGACGTTTCAAACAAAAATTTGAACGTCACAATCCTCTGACGTCATGTTTTGGCGGGAAACGTTTTCGGATTCCCTGTTTATCGTTGATTCTCGTGTGTCACATGACGAGACTTACAGACCCTATAACCAAAAAAAATCTACTGTAAACGTGGTTATTTTTGCTTCGGGTTAATTGCGCGAAGTTTCATTACCGAACTTTCGCGTTGTTATATTCAAAAATTGATAGTAAAACGTTTGTAATTAGAAGTATTCGCGCGGGTGTTATATTCGCGTAAAATTCCAAAACGCGAAATAAGCGAAAATTACCCCCACGCGAAAATTTCCACGTTTGCAGTATGAAATGCCAAAATTTGAAAGTGTGATAGTTTCTATTTAGCTATTCATTTTTAAGAATTGAACGCATTATTTTGAAGTTTCATTGGGATATGAAAGGGTTGACCGAAGCACATTTTTAATGAAGCGCGTTAGCGCTTCATGTTGAAAATGTGCGCCCGGTCAACACTTTCATAGTCCCTCTGAAACTTCAAAATAATGCATTCAATTCTTATAATTACATTTTAAAACCAAATCATAAAAAACAAATTTATTAAAAAGATATTATGTCATGTACAATGGGATTCTTTTTTTACTAATTCATCCGCCACGTGGTCATATGATCAAATGTGTTTCATGGAATTGCAACTTCATGTTGATCTGCCACGTGAGCGATGTTTACCTATCAATTGACGGGATTCAAATGAATATTCATGAAATGTTATTATATACAAACATAGCCCATCTGGGTCCTGTCACTACAATGTACATAAATTAACGTATATTTACACAAACCGAATCAAACAAAACTGAAATCACGACTCGGGTGAGTCTTCTTCTCCCATTTCTATAATTGGTGGTACAGTTCTAATTTGTTCAGGTATTAAGCTTGGTTATGTAATATTTAATTAAGGTGAGACGTTACTAAATGAACGTCATGGTAAGAGTTACCTCCCTCCGATTGCGTTCGAACACTGTAGACGTAAAAAAAGGTGACATGGCAAGATCAGCATTTCATTCAACAGAAAGGAAATAATGGCTAATCCTGAGACAATAGAAAATTATGTCAAATTTAAAATTAGCGTTTGCAATGGCTTTTTTGTTGGTTATTGTTGAAATAAAAGTAATATGTATAGCTATGGGAAAAGTTCAGTTCCCACCTGAAACTTCTATTTGTACGTGTTAGTATTATGCAAAAACGATTACTATTTCAGAAATTAATTAGAAATCATTTCTGGTCCAATTTCGTTCCTTTACCATTTTCTTTCACAATTNTTTCATTCGTTGCCCCCCAAAAAATAGAAGACAATCACCGCATAGTAATAACCATTGTGCATTCATCTGTTCAATTGCAAGAAAACTTGGCCTAAAAGAATGTTGAGATGTACATGTAGGCACTGTAACGGAATGGATGAACAGAATGGTCAGAATAACATTTGGAAATAGGGCCTGTAAGTCTCGTACATTTTTGGAACTTCCGGGACCAAAAATTGTACCCGGAAGTTACATTTAAACAAAGATATATGACGTTTCAAACAAAAATTTGAACGTCACAATCCTCTGACGTCATGTTTTGGCGGGAAACGTTTTCGAATTACCTGTTTATCGTTGATTCTCGTGTTTCACATGACGAGACTTACAGACCCTATAACCAAAAAAAATCTACTGTAAACGTGGTTATTTTTGCTTCGGGTTAATTTCGCGAAGTTTCATTACCGAACTTTCGCGTCGTTATATTCAAAAATTGATAGTAAAACGTTTGTAATTAGAAGTATTCGCGTGGGTGTTATATTCGCGTAAAATTCCAAAACGCGAAATAAGCGAAAATTACCCCCACGCGAAAATTTCCACGTTTGCAGTATGAAATGCCAAAATTTGAAAGTGTGATAGTTTCTATTTAGCTATTCATTTAAGAATTGAACGCATTATTTTGAAGTTTCATTGGGATATGAAAGGGTTGACCGAAGCACATTTTTAATGAAGCGCGTTAGCGCTTCATGTTGAAAATGTGCGCCCGGTCAACACTTTCATAGTCCCTCTGAAACTTCAAAATAATGCATTCAATTCTTATAATTACATTTTAAAACCAAATCATAAAAACAAATTTATTAAAAAGATATTATGTCATGTACAATGGGATTCTTTTTTTACTAATTCATCCGCCACGTGGTCATAATATGATCAAATGTGTTTCATGGAAATGCAACTTCATGTTGATCTGCCACGTGAGCGATGTTTACCCATCAACTGACGGGATTCAAATGAATATTCATGAAATGTAATTATATACAAACATAGCCCATCTGGGTCCTGTCACTACAATGTACATAAATTAACGTATATTTACACAAACCGAATCAAACAAAACTGAAATCACGACTCGGGTGAGTCTTCTTCTCCCATTTCTATAATTGGTGGTACAGTTCTAATTTGTTCAGGTATTAAGCTTGGTTATGTAATATTTAATTAAGAAATAATTCATGGCAGGTATATGGTTATTGGAAATTTAACCATGGGCTGGGCCTTTATATTCGAATTTAACCATGAGCGTTAGCAAAGGGTTAAATTTACGAATTTAAAGGCCCAGCCCAGGGTTAAATGACAATAACCATATACTTGCCATGAATTATTTCGATTCTAATATGACAGAAAACGGAATTTTCAGTTCTGAGGCGACCTTAGAGAAGACGGATTTCCCGTTTCCATTGCTGTCTGTGTCTATGACGTCACAATACACAATCTACTTTATCAAACAGATGCAAGTTCAAAATCCAAATCGAGAGCAAAATAATACACATTAACGTGTCTGAATGGCATAATTAAGTTATAAAATAGGCTTAACATTTATTTTCTTCACAAACTAAGACAAACAAAATAAAAAACNTGAGGCGACCTTAGAGAAGACGGATTTCCCGTTTCCATTGCTGTCTGTGTCTATGACGTCACAATACACAATCTGACGTTATCAAACAGATGCAAGTTCAAAATCCAAATCGAGAGCAAAATAATGCACATTAACGTGTCTGAATGGCATAATTAAGACAAACAAAATAAAAAACATGGTTGTTTTTCTTCCATTTTACTCTTATTCCGACACATTTGCGCATGTGCGAAGTATACGGTTATGGTTGACGATTAACTACAGCCATGTTAGAATTTGTATTTGTACTTTATACAGTTTTAAATTGTGAAGAACTGGGGCTTCCTTTCACTTAGACAACAACAATTTTTTTTTCATGTCTATGATTTAGTGAGGCCACCAAGAGCAAGGAGAAACTGCTTATTGTTGTAAAATATCTTTTGAAGATTTGAAGAGAAAAACTTGAGGACAAGTTTTAGACAAGTATTTGAAGGGAAACGCCTTTTCTATGATACTGAATTCGACCCTGGCTATTTTAGGCCCATGTATATGAAATAAGATGATTGATTTTCATAGTATTTCTCTATTTTTCTTTTTCAGTTGAACTTGAGCTTTAAACACCTCTGATTTTTATCTGCAAAGAACATAATATTATGCAATATTTCAAAACAAGTTACGTAGTTATATTACCATTAATGACGAATGCTTTTTCACTCTCAAATAACTTGTTGAAATAAACTTCGGTATTTTGTTATTTTATAGCGTTACTTCAAGGTAATACTTAACCGACCTACACGTCTCATACATGTACGAGATTTCGAGGTTGACAGAAAAACCCACAATTCTATACCACTTGGCCTTCACGAATAAAAGACAAGTTTGTCAGTTAGCCTTGATGTTAAAAAAGGCCAGAGAGATAATGTTTTGAATATTTAATCTCATTTCCTTTTAAAAAACTAAAGAAGTGGGTCGATTCCAATTCAGACTTACACTGCCGAATTACAATTTTTAACTTGTGCTGTTGCGTGTACATTGAGACCGAGCTTGCACATCTTAAGGGATGGAAATTACACGAATTTGTTAAGATATAATTCATGCAAAATTTTCTGCATTTTAGTTTGGACATTGGTAGGCATTATATTAACCTTTACTCCACGTTGTGCTCTCGTCATTCCACTCATAAGGTTTGATTTCCAATCCTACCACTTTACCAAAGGAGTAAATAATATGGGTGCAAAGGTCAGGGTCGATATTCTCTGGAAAATATTTGTATGCACTTGGTCGGTATTGTGCCCAACTCGTGTAGTAACAGACTCTTTTGTAATCAGCATCAGCTGGAACTAAGATAAAAAACAAACAATTTATAAGAAATTTATGAGAAACTGGACATCTGAGTTTCTCTCACCGAAAAAGGTTCTCAAATATAGAAAAAAAATTAAAAACATTTATGCGAGTGGGGAAATACGTTTTGCATAATGAAAACGCGTAAAATGTGTAGATGCTTTGTAATGCAACCAGTCCAAATGACTTGAAACAATTTACTTATTGATAAGAAGAAAATATATCCGACAAAAATCGACCAGGCAACGGCAGTAAAATATCTAAGGAACAAACAATTGTCAATTACAAAAAAAAAACAAAGCCCAGCGACATAGCTTACGGAAACACAGACAAACAATTAAAATATGTAAAAATAGGCCAAACCAATTTAATTCTGTGTTTGGCGTCAACTTTATTTTTTAAATGAAGGAGGGTATGAGGCAAACAAATAACAAAATAAAAACAAGACAATAGTTTTTGAAAATAACACACTTCAACGTGACCAATGTTTTAAAAGCCAGTTTTCAAAGTTCCAATCGAATCTACTAATGATGTTTTTTTTTTCAATATTGCTCATTTTACTAATTTAGTTTCTATTAAGAATGCATGCTTGTTGTCCCCTTAATTGATCATTAAACTACCATTTTAACTGTAAAAATGTAAAATATATCTTGTTTGTTTTCTTTTTTAAAAAAAAATCACACATCAATGCGCGCTGACGCCAAACATAGAAATATATAATTATTTAAATAAAATAACTCTTACTTCCCAAAATTGTGATCACTAAAATAGACAGAAGGCTGCACTTTGTCATCTTTGTCATCTTCTGAAAAAAACAAAAAATAGTTATTATTTATGTTTTCGAAAAAAAATAGTGACATGCGATTGGTCTGGACGGAATTTTATACATAAAAATAGTCTCTCGGGAACAAACATCTTGTACGCTTGGTAGTTAACGAGTCAGTTGGAAATAATGTGATAAATTTGTTCTGCTCGTTTAATCATCCGAGAACTACATATCTGTTAAAATCTTGTCCGAAAGTCTTTAAGGGGAGCAAAATCGGAGTAGAATGTAGAAAACCACGAATATTTAAGTCGGCTTGATGAACTCGATTACCTATTGTAGTTTCCAGTAGAGGACTCTTGTCTGCTTCCTCTGTTCGAGGGCGATTTGAACAAATACGGGATATATTATGATAAACCTTTGTCTGTTTGTTTGCGAGAGAATGTAGATGCATTAGTTAAAGTCGAGAACCATTTTGTCCATGCAAATGGAATTAGTTTTGTTACATATACCGTAGCTGACTTTTCCGCATGTGCTACCCGATAGTCAGTCGATAACTTCATTTAAAAGATAAGTCAAAACAGTAAGTATAATTGTTCGTTGGGTTCCAATTTTCGTGGATTTCGTGGTTCNCTTAAACCACGAAATTAAGTTCCCAACGAAATGCATTTTTTCTTATAGAGTTGTAAGCACAGATCTCGAAACCACGAATTTAAGTACCCACGAAATAGTGTTTTTTATGAAAACCACGAAAATTGGTGTCCACGAATAAAAGTACTTCCACAGTAAACGAAAATGTACGAACGACTTTTAATTTTCGCGATATTACGACATTTTTCTCGTTATTTCGACTTCTATTTCTCGTAATCACAACCTTTTTCTCGTAAAAACGACTTTTATTCATTGTGTACAACAAAGAGTAAAATTCATACCCAATGCTACTATACTATAACCCATCTGAATCTAAACTTTGGGGAATCTTAACATTTTGTAATAACACAATATTGAATAATCTATCTTTATTTATTGGAAAGCTAAAGGCACTTATATAAGGAAAAGGGGGAAAATTAAATTAAATGAAATGATCTATCTTAATTCACATTTATGTTTTTTCCACAAATATGTGCTTGTATGTATGTCTTTTGTCTTTTTTGTGCTGCATGTATTTTACATTGTTCTTATGCTTAATGTCTATAGTGTTTTTTTATTCTTATGACTTTTGTCTATTTTTGTGTGTGTTATCTCATCTATTGTTTATTTGTTTGTCCTTGTATGTAATTTGTAACTTGTATTATCTGTGATGTTCACCATTTTGCATATTGTCTGTCTCACGAACAAGACAAAAGACAAACGAAGACAACGATAGAACTCGGGGCAGCCGGACTTTGTACAATGTACCTGCACTAGCGGTAGGGTTAAACCGGTTTATGGGTACCCAAACCTCCCCTTTATCTGTCCCGTTTCCCTATAGTATAAAAACGTACGAAAAAAGTACAGTCTTGTACTGATAGAGCTGAACTTGATTACTCTTTATCTAGGGGCCGATTCAGGCCTGCCGTTGGATGTGGGTTTCCTCACCGTTCATTGAAGATCTTATGGTGGCTTTGAGTTGTTATTACTCCCCTTTGGGTCGTTGTCTCTTCGACACATTCCCCGTTTCCTTTCATTTTTCTATAGTACTGATAAGTGTATCTAAAATCTGAAATCTGCATTTTTGTTATAACAACTTTTTTCTCGTAAAACGACTTTTATTTCTCGTAATAAAGACCCTTTTCTCGTTATTACGAGAAAATTATATTTATATCAATAAGCTATTGAAAAAATGGAAAGACAAGTAGTCAAAAAATTTTGCATTTGGATTCCGAGTTCTCTACATTTCTTAAGTTTGAAATTGAATATTTTAAGTAATGATAAAATACGTATTTCCCTTTATGAAGATTAAACACTATTACACTGCAAGCTTGAAATCCCCTGCAATATTTATTACCTTCGCTTTAATAGTACCCCTACATAAGGTTTTTTCATACATTAAATTTTTTTCAATCACGCAAAAATAATTAAGCGTGGTGGTAAAATGTCCTAATTCTGAAAGATGTGTTTTGAATTACTTTATTTCAAGGTGACAAAGAAACGTCGTTTGAAATCGATGGTAATATTTCATGATCGTCATATTTCTCCGTAATTGAAGAATGCTTTGTCATCACAAAAGTGTTCCCATACGGGACATATAACTACATATATATCCCAAGTTTTGTTAATGTCAAGGGGTAAGGCAATTAAAAAAGAAAAATATTATGCTTATATTTATACTTTTCTATTTTTCTTAATGGCTTTTTTCTGTGTTGTTGCAAAGAGTAATCAAAATATGATGGATCTCGCTTTTCATACCAATCTTTTTGAGGCGGTCCGGACTTATTTCTGAATGCCGGGAATGGAAGATTTTAAGTTTAGGAATTCGGGATTTCTATATTATAAGCCCGGGAAAGTAAATTAAGTAAATTACTGAGAATAGGATTTCATCAATGTTATGTTCTTTTAAAGTTTGGAATGTTGGGATATATGGGATAAAGTCGAGATTCCGGATTGAGAACCCCCCCCAAATCAAATCAAATACAGGTTGATGCAAGCGGCATGATACCGACAAAGAGGAAAACCGGTATTGTTGAAATGAAAAACCTTCTTCGAGTTAATTGTTGTCACTACGAAGGATTCTTTTATTTCACAAAAAATCAATACATCCAGCGAGAAACACTTAACCAATGTTTAATCTATTTTGTAAAGCGTTTAATCTATTTTGTAAAGCGTTTAATCTATTTTGTAAAGCTAATCTATTTTGTAAAGCGTTTAATCTATTTTGTAAAGCGTTTAATCTATTTTGTAAAGCGTTTAATCTATTTTGTAAAGCTCAAGTTTAATTATTTTTCATCAATATAAAATGTCATGTTTCGAATATTAAGGATGTTTTCTCCTGAGGGGTCAAAATTTTCCTGCATTAAATTTTTCCCTGAAATTATTTTTAGATCCATGATGACACAAGAAAGTTTTGTATTTTGGTCAAATTCAAGACTTCGTTAAGTCTGTTAGAATCTAGATTTTTTCAAATTGTCCATCAAAACTTTTTTTTGTAAGACTTGAACAGGAATCATATGAATAAGATGCATGCTTTTCTTGAAAAATTATTTTAAATTACCCCTACCCCAAAAAAGGTTAAATTCTGACTGAGATCAATAGTCAATTTCGGTCAAATGTTATTTTTTTTTATTTCTCGAAAACTATTAGTCGTAGGTATATAATTTTTTCATCCCGTTTGGAAGCGTTCGGAAGCGTATTAGGGACATTTGAAAAAAAAAATTAATCTTGAAATTTCAACTTTTTAACTTAAAATTTCGACTGTTACAAACTCAAAATTTCAACTTTCGAATCAAAATTTTGACTTTTCTAAATTTGAAATTTTGATTTTATCAGACACAAAATTTCGACTATTCAAATTCAAAATTTTTATTTTCAATCTCAAAGTTTTGTCTGAATAGTCAATATTGACTTTGAAAACTATAAATTTCGACTTTAAAAACTTGAACTTTACTCTTTTCTAAACTAATTACTTGACTTTTTTAAGCTCAAATTTTCGACTTAAAGTCAAACGTTCGACTTTGAAGACATTTCGACTTCAAATTCGAAATTTTGTGTTTATAGAGGTAGAAATTTAAAGATTTTAAAGGAATAAAATTTCGAGTTTTAAAAAGTCGAAGTTTTTATATTTTCAAAGTCGAAATTTGAGTTTTTAAAGTCGTAAGTTTGTGTTTACAAAAGTCGAAATTTTGATGTAAAAAAAAGTCAAATTTTCAGTTTGAAAACTCGAAATTCGAGTGGAAAAAAGTTGAAATTTCGATTTTTCAAAAGTTAAATTTTGACTTTCCTGAAGTCAAAACTTTGAGTTTAAAAATGTCGACATTTTGAGTTTATAAAAAATCAAAATTTTGAGTTAAGTGAAGACAATACTTTGAGTTTAAAGTAGAAAATGTGAGTTTTTAAAAGTCGAAATTTTAAGTTTGTAAATATTTTTTTCAGGCATGTTCCCTATTTACATTAATAAAAATCGATAAAAAATGTTCACTTATAATTAATATGGTAAGTTTTAAGAATTATTCTCTAATTTCTGTCCTCTTTTCACGTTTCCTGAACAGTTGGAGAAATATGTTTCTCCTCTCTAGAGAGAATGTTGTTTTCAGCAAGTGATTGGATGAAAATCAATTATGACGTCAAATATGTTTGCCGTTTTTCGACTTGACAATTGTGACGTCATGAAAAAAGGCGACCATGCCTGATGACGTCACGCTCAAAGAACATATTTATTGCGGATAATCAGAAAGGGGGGGGTCATATGTTTTTGTCTAAAATCTCATTGAAATCATTAGAGAATAAAATCCACAACTGTATCTCGTGAGAATCGACATTTCTACACTCTCGATAGTTAAATTTTCAAATATTTTAAACGCTCGGCAAGCCTTGCATTTAAAAAATTTGAAAATTTAACTATCTCTAGTGTAGAAATGCCGTTCCTCACTCGATGCAATTGTGGATTCTATATTTTCTATAATGAGACATAAACGAGACTAAAACGTCAGGAGTATACATCCTTAAGAGTACACTTCATTTTTATAAATAGTTGTATGTCAGCATTTTTTAATAGTTCATTAATCAAGTCTCATTGCCGCATACTGGTATTTGGCCCTTATTTCTGCCTTCATTTGCACGAGAGCACATATCTTGGAAGTCGAGATATTCACCATTTCAACAAACAAAAAAAAATAAATAAAAAAATCCACCTACAGTTTTCTAATTTTTCTATTCGTTAATTGGTTTACTATAGTGGCCATCTCGCGTTTTCTTGATTTCGCATTTCGCATTTTCGCCTTTCACTTTCCAAACGCAATATCGAGGAAGCGAAAAAGCGAAAAAGCGAATCGAAATCGAGAAGACGAAAACGCGAAAAATGTGAAAACGAAAAAAAGGACACAAGCTATATGTTTCATTTCTTGTTCTCCCGTTTTTGCTTTTGCGTCTTAGCCTTCTAGTTTTCGCATTTTCGTGTTTTCAAATTTTCGCGTTTTTCCTGGTTTTCGCCCTTTGGAAAGTAAAAGGAGAAAACGCGAAAACGCCCAATGGCTGCAACCTGCCACCATAGTTTATTCATTTTTGCTATTTAATTGAAACACAGAGTATCTTGCCTGTGGTGTATTTTCTTGCAATGGGTAATGGTTTTTGTTACTCTTGGATATTACAAGCAGTTACCTGACATCGCGCATGTAGTAATCATGTACTGATGCTAATAATTAGCACTCAAAGTACTCGATTAAATACTTATGAAATGAATTAATAAGCTACATGTACGTACCTGAAGATTACCAGAGCTTAAATGCCGAAATAGTACAAATCCATGCACACCACCTAGTTTCAACACCAACGCAAATTAGAAAAAAAATCTAAAATGTCGTAATACCATTTTTCCCCAAATCCCTTTTAATTTGAAATTATCATGTTTCTTCAGAAAATTTTGTAATGAAATATTTACAATTACATGTAGATTTCTTTGTTGCTACAAAATATCGCGTGTGTTTTCAAATAATTATACGATCCCGTGGTTAACGAACAATTTCGTTTTTATTTGATAAACTTCTATAAAATATCAGATTTCAATGATTAGGGTAGATTTATTTATATCTCGCCTTGCATGGTCCGCAAATTGAATTATAAATATTTTTATAGACTTATATTCTGTGATAAGATTACAATGAATGTAATGATAAAAAAGAGTTTATTACAAAAATTTCCCACATTCGAACACGATTTCCTTCTTTTTCAACAAAAGAGTTTTATTCTTTAAAAACTGACCACACAACTTTTGCATAATATATGCAAAAATAATCAAAACATTACACATGCATTTTGATTTATTAGCAAATAAACTATGTTTAATTAAATAATCCCCATGCATGAATTTTAGATACATGTAGTTAAAATTTTAATGTCTTGGGAACAATATTCTATTCATTTATAATTTGCAATTTCATCACATATTTTGATAAAAAAGAGACAATAAGAAAGCACTTTTTCACCAAAAGTTGCCTCGTCTTTCATTTTAATGTTAAATCTTACGAGGAATTCGAAATTTTACATTTTATATAGTGTTTGACAAAATATAATCTATGGTGGCATAGTTCTGCCCCCCATAAACATCTAGCAAGTTGACATTTTTTTTCTAGTAAGTCAAGATTACTATCTGACAAGTCGATATGTCGACTTGTCAGATAGTTATGTCGACTTGTCAGATAATTATGTCAACTTGTCAGATAATTAAGTCGACTTGCTAGATAATTATGTCGACTTGTCAGATATTTATGTTGACTTTTGAATGACACATATTGGCGTTAGCTGGTCTGTTGGCGACATAATAAAATATTTTTTTATCTGACAAGTGAACATAACTATCTGACAAGTCAACAGTTGACATAAATATCTAACAAGTCTACTTAATTATCTGGCAAGTAGGGGGCAGAACTATGCCACCATAATAATCCAACAAACATTATATTCTAAAACTTTATTGTGCCGACACATTTGTATTGGTTGTGTCAAATTCTGATCTTGCATGTCAAGGGCAATAAACACTTATAGCCCAATAATTGTAGGTTAGTGACTTTGTGAAAATATTACATCGTGAAGTAAAACTAATTTCTTCATCAGAATTCATTTTCCTGTTCCTTGTTTTTTATTGTTCAACGTCAAACTATTTATGTAATAGTAACTTGTGTAGAGGGCTGCATCCGGATTTACAGACTGCCTAAGGATTGCGATACGGACCGTGTACCTTGTTACAGCCCGAGCCGAAGGCAAGGGCTGTAACAAGGTACAGGTCCGTATCAAGGTCCTTAGGCAGTCTTTAAATCTGATGCAACCCGATACACAAGTTTCTATTACTTTTATTTCATTGAACAACCAGTCAAACGCTTTAGGTTAATGTTTCATGTCCTCTTTTTTATATTGTCGGCAATTTACAAAAAAAAAAATAATAATAATAAAAATAATAATAAAAAGTAAAAGTGAAATTTAAAAACATAGACATGAAATGTGAGGTTACCTGAAACAAATTAATATTAAAAAAAATGTGAGATTAATTCATTATGTTTTATCTTTCTCGGGTAGCACGTTGAAAAAAAACAATAAATTGTGACTCGTAAGCTAAATATGTTATCTGTTGACGTCACGACTGGGCTGTATTTCAGCGGGCTGTATTTCACCGGGCTGTATCGGATCTCAATATCTATATGATTTTGATACGGACTTTATCGCGGCCAGTATCAAGGGAGTCAGTTAGGGCAAGCTTGATGCGTTACATCGTGATAAAGTCCGTATCAACTAGAAAAACGTGACCTGCTGATTACAGAATATCGCCGATATAAATATTTACTGCAAACCTTTTTTTAAATCAAACTCAAATTATCAACCAAAGATTCTAGAATTTACAGATTTTCACAATTCAATGGCAATAACTCTGCAACACAATAATTGATCACACTGAAAATTGATTTCGACCTGTAATTTTATAGTAAGTAACATGTTATAAAATATAAAAATTTTATATATAACTTTATTAAAAAGCAAACCCAATCATCCGGAAACTATGAGCTATACAGATTTTTCGTCATTCAAGGTCAAGAACTCTTGAATACAAAATAGATCACGACGAAAATCAAACTTTGACCTGTATTTCATAAATAATAACATTTTTGTCCCAAAATATTAAATATTTCCCAAAAAAATCAAGTCATGATCTGAAAACCGACGTTGCTTTATTCAAGGGCAATAAGTCTGGAACGCAAAGTTCTATCACAGTCAAAATCGAACTTGACTTGTTTATGTATAGTAACATTATCCCAAAAACATCAAAACTTTCCCTCACAGCAAAGTCAAGTTATCATCAAGAAACCGTAAAATTTACAAATTCTGTGTTATTAAAGGTCAACAACTCTAGAATGCAAAATGCACAGTGAAAATCGAACCTGACCTGTATTTTATAATAAACTTCATTGTAACAAAATATTAATATCAAGACTTTCTCTCAAAGCATCTGATGTTATCATGCGGAAAGCATAAAATTTCCAGATCACGATTAAATTCGATCTCTACAAGGCTGTATTTTATGAATGGAAACATTGGTGCAAAATATTAAAAATTTTCAAACCAAACTGAAGTTATCTGCCGGAAACCATAATATATACAAATTTTGCCCGATTCAATTATTTTCAAAAGAATTATTTTCTCTCTTAAGAATTGAGCGAACGTTTCCATAGCGTTCGAGAAATGTGAAAACAAAACCTGCCAAAACAAGCAGTATTCGACTCCGACGTAAGGGGACGACCATTTGCTTTTGGGGGGGGGGGGGGGGTCTTGGACAATTTTGTAAATAAATAATTTAATCTTGGTTCATGTGAAAATAGATATTTTAATTCTACTTGTCACGAAAATAAATAATTTAATTTTGATGTGAAGTATAAATTTTTTGTTGCGAATGCAAATAAATAATCTGATGTGACATTTGGTGAAAATATATAATTTGTTCGAGATTTTCATGAAAGTAAATAATTTTCTAGGCAATCGCCTAAGCCCTCCCTTGAAAATCATATGGTCGTTCGCTAACGAAAAGGGAAAAAAGCAATTTGCAATAAAAAAAATGGAATTATCACCAACTTGTAATCACTACGCAGACTGTTTAATCGAAAACACTTTTAATGTCAGGTGAAATGCAAAACTGTTATATTAATATTGCTGATTAAAGAAAAAGATAAATATTTATACTTCTAAGAAGTTGCCAAAACTAAAAGGGAAGGGTGCTCATATATGTATACTTATATAGCTGACAGTTCTTCAAAGTTTGAAGACAAGACAAGACAAGATATGTATATTCTGAAAAAAAAGAAGAAACAAAAAAATAACAGTACCCCTCAGTAGTGTATCGGGTCACTTTGGCCCCATAAGGTCAATGTAAAAGATCCTTCAAAATTTCCTCCGAAATTATCGATCGCCTTGATTAATCAATTATCAGTTTTTTAGAGCTAGTTCTGTTTGTAATAACTGTCATTCCGTTTAATTGTATGCAGACATGGGTCAGGATATTTTATCCTGTCCCTAAGATATATATGTAGTTTGGGTTTACGCTTAAAGCCCTACCCCTTCCCAGGTTTCCCTCTCATTTTGTATAATGTTGGGTTTTACGTTTAAAGCTCTACCCCTTCCCAGGTATCCCTCTCATTTTGAATAATGTCTTCAGTCCCGTCTTCCAAAGTCTTGAACGTAGAGCACCGCAAAGGTAGTGTAGCGCTGTGAAAGTGGTGGGGCGCTGGAAGATATTTAGTCATCTATAAAACTTATAATCCCTAACGTACCCCTTCGTGACTCTAACTAACTCACCTAATTATACCTAAAACCTAACCCTAACCCAGGTTTTTGTTTTTAAGTAACTCATTATCTTCATTTTTGCGTTGTTTTGTTCTGGCCTTTTTCCTAACCGTTACTCCAACCTTCTTTCTATATATGTACTTCTCCAATGTTATTTTCTTCTTTGTTTCTCTGAAGAACATTTTTAGTACTAATTAGATAATCAACTAGTTACAAATATACATATTTTATTTTTCCCGTTCCAAAGCAGGGTTTGGGGAATGGGTACTGGGAGGTCCCTAAAAATTTTTTTAAAAATTTAAAATAAATAAAAACGTGTAACTATTGTCTTTTCTTTCCTCCTCCTCTCCTCCTCTCAAATTCCAGAGATGACCACGCGAGCAGCACGAGCAGCGAAATGAGCATACCTGCAGTGAAATCGAGCAGCGAGAGCATTACATTTTAAGTGGCTAATTTATAGTTTTTCCCACCGCACAGCGGCTGCAGCAGCAGCAATATTCCTGACATGAGCACAAAAGCAGTGAAACGAGCACACGAGCAGCGAAAATGTCAGGTGAATATACGTTTAAACAGCGAAATTACCACCGCACAGAGGCTTCAGCAGCAGCAGCAGCAATATTCCTGAGACAAGCACGCGAGCAGCGAAATGAGCATACCCTTAAACAGCGAATATGTAGCCTTACCCACCACAAAGCGGCTGCAGCAGCAGCAATATTCCCTAGATGAGCACGCGAGCAGCGAAACGAGCACACGAGCAGCGAAATGGTCAGATGAATGTACCTTTAAACAGCGAAATTACCACCGCACAGCGGCAGCAGCAATAGCAGCAACAACATTTCCGAGATGAGCACGCGAGCAGCGAGATGAGCACGCGAGCAGCGAAATGAGCACACGAGCAGTGAATCGAGCACACGAGCAGCGACATTCCCAATCTAACCGTATTTACAGTTTTGTTCTGTAAAATATCGTCATTCGCAATTCGAATCCAGAGAGAGGAAGACATCGGTAATGTACCACTGCGACCTTTATGAATACAGGGCCAATCGCCACAAGAATCAAAAGCACGACATGAAAAATACTTCGCCAATTGAATCGGAGACAGAGTCCAATGTATCAGAAGAAAGCAATCACTCTGAATCTGTCTTTAGCAACGAAGAAACTAACGACTCTAATACGTCAGAAGAGTCCTCGGACGAAAGCACGGACGATGAAGATGACCAAGAGTCGTAAATTCATTATCGACGTCTTCCTCTCTCTGGATTCCAAGTACGAATGACGATATTTTACATAGTGACCCGATACACTACTCCCCTAAGTCACGGATGTTTTAGCTCACCTGCCATCACTTGGAGTCTGTCGTCTGTTGTCAACGGAACCTGTCCAAACATCTTCTTCTTTTAAACTCCAGTTGCCATTTCTAACAATAAATTGAAATTCATTTTTTTTGTTAGACCAATCAAGGACCAATAGGGGGCAATGCCATAAAGACATTTTAACCTTGATATGGGATGTTGTCTCCTTGACATTTACCCCATTTCCTTTCTTTTTCATATTCTATTTAAAAAAATACACTTATATACTACAAGCTTCATGACATTACCGACACAACTTAACAGAGAAATTGGTCTATAACTTTAAGGGAGGTTCTTGTTGTCTTTTTAAAGACAACCATAACCCTTGCAATTTTTGAATTAGAAAGAAATTTTCCGGTTACGTAGAAAAAATGAATAATAGCAGAAAGGGTTTACATATAGTATTTGCTGTGGATTTATATTCGCATTGTTTTGGGGAAATTTGTCACTTAATTATCTAAAGATGCTTATTGGTGAAACGTTCAGACATTATATCTGTAGTGTTACTTTCCAAAAGAAAAGGTTCTTATTGAAAATTGTAAATATTTGTTCATTTAATTTGTTATAATCAGCCATACATTGCGACTCTATGCACTTTTATTTATGTTTTGAACTTTAATATTGACATGTGTAACCTCGGAATCAATTACAGTGTTAATATTAGATACCAGAATATGATCTAGTAATGCTCCCATACGCGTAGATGAGTTAATAGCATTTGTTAAACCAAGTGTAGTCATTATTTCCTTCTGTCGATTGTTTGAAGCAGATATTAAATCAACATGAAGATCCGAGTTATAATTATATTTTCAGTGTAATTCAGTGCCTGTTCAACAGGATATTCGAATTTTTCCCAGAAGGAGTTATCGGAACCTGGTACTCGATAAACACTTCACACTAATATTTTCGAATTCGGGTTTATAAATCGCTTCTATATCATGAGCAGAGTAAATGAGAACACCCCCACCGGAACAATTTCCATCTTTTCTTAATATAATATCTGAAAAACTGTCAATGTGAATATCAGAGTTATCAATATATTGGTCTAAATGACTTTCTGTAATACGTGTCACAGGGAATTCCGAAGTTATATCTTCTAAAAGCTGAAACTTTTTTCGAATACTTCGAATATTAAGATAGAATATAGAAATTTCATGCTCCTGAGGTCCTGGATTCTGGTGTACATCATTATCAAGGATTATAAGTATCAGTAAAATGAGGAGAAACTGTATATTGGATGTAAGGGATACGTGACATAGTTCCTAAACCTTACGAATATAAATTAACATCTTAAAGAGACTGAAAATGATCATCTGTGTACTAAAATTGAAGATTTTATGATTTCTAGCATAAGCAGATGCATAAGCTCGACCATAAAAGCAACCTATTGACAGTCTGTATGTGGCTAAATCATTACCCATTATCTAGTAGTAATTAAATGTACAAATGTATCCACTAAGGTAAGACATAGAACAAGCCAGACCCATCAGTTGAATGAACATACAAACAATATAATGGATATACAAACAAAAAATGCATATCAAACAAACCAGTGTAAATTTACAATACAAATGCAGATGAGTTGTTCTGGAGACATACAGAATATCACTTCTGTACAAAAAAGACTAAAAGAATTGAAACTAATCAGATATGATAGTTGTTAAATCATCATGACAAAAAATGACTTAATTCAATTTTTATAACAACATGTACAGATGACTAAATACCGAAGTTACTTTGAATTTAAATTCTGCATATGCGCATTTCGACAACTTATGTCTCTTCAGTGCAGATAAAATCTAAACGTTTGGAAGACCAATTTCAAACAGCTTAACATCGATCTTTATCCCTGCACAACCTGTTAGATCAAGTTAAAAAGATACTTAAAAATAATAATCAAAACTTGCATTTAGTGCTACTATAAGCGTAATGATTGATGCGTGCTGCCTATACAAGATAGATGTTAAAATATCAAAAGATTATTACTCTACAATGACAGGAAATACCAGGAATAAAAATCAGAAGTCCGAAAGCCACTTCCAAATTAGCAGGAATACTACGTCGAAATTAGTCAATAAAGTAAGAAGTATTCGCCTCGCATGCACCATAACCGAAAACCGAGACAAATGGAAAAAATAATAAGTAAATTACGCATGAATCTCATTGGCGGATCTAAATTGGGTCTTGGGCTGGAACCCACCTTTTTCGGACAATCGTTTTTTTTTTAATGAATATCCTAATGTTTTACTAAGAAATACCCCAAAAATTTCCGTTCACTCTTAAATTGGAACCCCCTTTTTCAAATTCTTTGGATCCGTGCCATCATCTACAAGATTTATGCAACAGTACTGTAACAAAAAATTAACAAACAATTCGAACGACAAACAGATCGATGTCCTAAACCAACATTGCTAAAATTTCGTCCGAACATATTTGAACGACAAACAGACCGACGAATAAAAACCAACGACATCGGTGAGGTTTCGCCCAAACATAAAATCCACGAAACAGGATAAACAGTCAAGGCTGGAATTAATCACATGCTTTTCAAGTGCGGCTCGAGTTTATACAGGACTTTTGAGTCATGTTCTTTCTGGAAACAAATCTTATATTATACGAAAAAAATCAATACATCAACACACTTATTAATGAATACTGTTGAGCTAAGGGTGAATCATATTTAATATATTTGTAGCGCCTCAGATTAATTGATTTTCGTCAATTAAATTTAATCAAATATTTGTCAAGAAGGACAAATCATAAATACACTTCAATTTCATAAATAGCGTGTTTAAGGTGGTATATATATTTATTTTAACAGGTCAGGAATCCAGTCATGCTTCTTACGGGTATTTGAGGATCGAGATCGTTACCGCCTTCAGTTACAAGAGAGTTCCTATCTCGAAAGTCTCGTATCTGTGGTTTATAACCTGAGACTGAGACTGCTGTAATGAAATGCATTGTGGGTATAATCAGACAAAAAATGCACTCAGTATGACGATAATAGTGGAATTAAGGCAAGAAGTTCCATTTAAGTCATATTTTACATCTGTAATGGAAGGCAGAAGACGAGTAAATTGTCGAGCTAACCTACCATCACAACAAAGGCAAAGAAAGTACGTTTAATATGTGAAAATAAACAAATCTTATAAATCGTTGATAATTATCCAATAACACATTTTCCTGTCACAAAATATGAATATAACACAGCTTGTATACACTGGATATATATTTCGTTCAAACACTCCGACTCCCTCACGCATCTTAGTGTCAAGTTATCTGGTTTGTGCAATATAAAAACCTGGATGATAGATAACTATAGTCCAAGAAAACACTTCTATGGGTTAAAGCGGAAAGCGGGATTGGCCTCTTTGAGTAAGCGGGAAACGGCATCTTGTCAAAAGGTGCTTCTGAAAAGGGATATCGAACGGAAGGCAGAACTTCTGAGAATTTACCATTATTTTGCTTTTTAATTTCAATTTTCTGTATTCCTTGTCATTTTCTGTTATCTATAGTGAATAGAGACCGGGAGAGAAGGGTTGGAGAAAGGAGAAAAGGGACCGAAGAAAGGAGAAAGGAAAAGGGCATCCACCTATATGCACTAAAAAATTATGGACTTCTCCCTTGGGAACCCTTTTCCTATCGTCTAGTGTCGCAGACAATACTATACTAAGTATATTTAGGAAAACGGCTACCTCAAGAAAAGTCTATAGTAGATCAATTTTATTGAGTATAGAAAAAAGAAGGGAAACGGGGAATGTGTCAAAGAGACAACGACCCAAAGGGGAGCAACAACAACCCAAAGCCACCATAAGTTCTTCAATGAACGGTGAGAAAACCCCACACCCAATGGCAGGTCGGAGCCGGCCCCTGAATAAAGAGTAATCAAGTTCAACGAAATAAACATCATCCTAGACTCCTAGACATAAAGTAAACGAACTAGAAAAAAACAAGACACACAAAGGCTTAATAAATTTCCTGACTTAGGCGCAAACCTGCTGCGGCGGGGTTAAACTAGTTTTATTGGGCCCAAACCTTCCCCCTACAGCCAATGTGATAAATCAAAAAGCAATCTTCACAACAGTAAAATTCAGTTGGCAACAGGACTGAG
>MJUU01027827.1:679-19557 GCA_002080025.1 Modiolus philippinarum
GTGCAGAAACATTGATGTATTAAATCTGCAATTACTGTTTTCAGTTTATTGTGTGGGAGGGTTGTATAAAGTGTAGAAAATTCAAAAGTTTGAATGCTATGGCAATCGGTAACACTGGTTGAGGAAAGCTGTTCAAGGAGATCTTTTGAATTTTTAAGAATCCACATTTGATTCACACCGCTTGTGTAGTAAGCTTTATTACAGTAATTTTTCAGGCCATCTCTGACTGCGGTCAACAAAGTAGTGAGGAGCTGTAAAAGAGGTTAAGTGGTGCATCTGGAAGACCCGGCGATAAATCTCTGTTTGTATGGATTCTTATGAAGTTAAGGTACCCAATAGATGTAAGGGAGTTGATTGTTTTCATCATTAGCTTTTATGCCAAATGATGCTAACACTGAAGTGAGATTTTTTACAATCTCATCCCTCGATATTGTCGTAGGGGTATAAGTAGGGTTTCCAGATGAACTGTCGATGCCCATCTCCTTCACAAGACAGTCGAGATAGTGTTTCTTACACACAAACAGTATGTTGTTAGAAGCTTTGTCTGCAGGGACAATGACGTAATTTTCATGGAGGTTGGACAGAGTTCTTTCTGCAAGGGGATCTTCAAATATACTGGGATATCTGGATTTCATAGCTGTTTTTAGGTGCCGGATGCGGTTTATTTTTTAATAACTTCATGGACCTGATCCAGTCGGACAATGTCTCAACGTCCTTTTTCTCTTTCTTTGCCCACTTCCTAGCATAGTCTTCAACTGCATCCATCAAAATCTTGACGTTGTACTTCCAGTTGATGTGCTGGGGCTCACAAAATTTGGGACCTTTTGAGAAGATATCTCGTAGTTTGAGGTTGTCTACGATATCTATGTCACCAGTTATAACGTGTCCAGCCGGACTATAATTGAATGGGGAAGAGGAGCAAGCGCAATCAGGTGGTTTGGCTTTAAAGTTATCAATTTGGAAGTCACGCAATACCCGTTTGTAATTGAAAATGGAAGTTGCAATTGGTTTAGTGTAGGAATATGAGATAAGTGGAACTGACTGATCATTAAAATAAGGAGGGATGTTTGATGTCACTGTTTTGCTATGTAGAGTGTTAGCAAGATTTATAGCGTCCAAGCCTTTATTGGCGAATTGAATTTTGATAAATGTCCGGTTATCAGGTTTGTTGGCGGATGTGGTGACAGGCTTGAACAGTCGTTGGTTAGATATATCCAAAACAATTGCTGTTAATTTGTATTTTAGGGAATGGCTATCAGTTACGGATGATTCTAGACATGTAGAAGGAATGAAGTTTTGAAAGTGGCAAGGAATACAGTTTGGTACGAATGAGATGCATACCTAGAGGAATGGTCATGAACGGAAGAAGACCATTAATTGAAATGTCATGTAGACTAGGGGCAGTATAGTGCCTATGTCCATGACTACGTGGTCTGCGTTGGCTTCCATTCAATATATTCATCACATTCACCGAACTGCATCCTGGACTTGACAGATTGCCTACACTTTTTATATTGTCATTGCAACCGTAGGGTATTGCGGTCCCCAATTCTCTGATCCAGTATTCCTCTCTTTGTAGACGGTAAGATGTACTAAGTGTAGGATTATTTGTTTTATGATATATTTTCTCGATAATCCTGACTTTCATGTTTACAATGGAGTGGTTGAAATGTGCGTAACATGTCGGGTCTTGTTGTCCTTGACCTCGTATCTATGCCCGCACATACGTTTGTTCAACTTATCTTTTTTTCCCCTACATATATTAATCCACAAAGAGGGCACTCTAAGCCGTAAATGAGATTCTTTGAGGAGCAATTCCGATCATCGTATGTTCTTGTACAATAAGTTTTGTTTGTTAAATTACTTTTGAAATTTGTGTCTGTGATAAGCATGTTGCATGTTTTACAATTTTTAACGCGGCATGATGAAATTATGCCCTGCGAGTGCTGATCTGGAAAATTTAAAATGTCATGTAATGTTACTGCACAAGGTTTAATTTTAGGGATACAATCTTTTGTGCTGTTAGAAGTAAACAACTGATCTGAAACTGACTCCTGAGAATCAGTCAAAGTTGGTATTTGACGACTCTGGACGACTAATTGTCCCAATGAACCCGTGTCCGTAGCTTCATCGGTAAGGGACCTTTTTAATCCGGGAGACGTCCCAGCAGGTATTCGTTCCTTTTGATTCAACAACCGAAGCATTTGATTTAATTGTAGAAAGCAATAGAACAATAGAAGGGAACGGGGAATGTGTTAAAGAGACAACGACCAAAAAGGAGTAATAAAAACTCAAAGCCACCATAAGATCATCAATGAACGGCGAGGAAACCCCACACCTAATGGCAGGTCGGAGTCGGCCCCTGAATAAAAAGTAATCATGTTTGGCGAACTAAACACCATCCTAGTTTACTTTATAATTAAACGCATATTTCAAGAGAAACAACGCAGAGATTCCAAAGATCTGAATTAATACTGAAATAGAAACTTGCTTATTGGAAAGGTCTCATTTAAAAATGAACTAAACTCATTCTTTAAAGTTAAACAATACTATACCATACAGTCGCCAGAATTTTTAGCCCTCTTCTAAAAATAATACAATTCAAGCACAAGAGTTTTTAACCCTATTTGCATCGTGAATAAAACTATTTTATAAATATTCATCCAGCATCGAGTGAGATACGACATTTTTTCACTTGAGTTAGTTAAATTTTCAAATTTAAGCTCGAGGCTTGACAAGCGTTTTAAGGAGTAAATTATAATAAAAAAAATTGTCCGAAAAAAGTACTATTTACAAAAAATATCCAAAAAGGAAGCCAAATCCAGTACCAAGGGCATCAACCGATTGCAATCCGCGTAGTGAAACCGAAATAATTTTAAGGGGTTAGATCTTTGATTAAAAATAGTCTCATATTCATTTACTCTGTATCCTTTCGTTAAATAGAAAATTTCTAACAATCGTAAGATAAAATTTTCATGTCACACAAGTCTGTCTATTAGACTGATGAATACACACGGGGACCTCTGGTCAACCAGAAGTTAGAAATTACGAATTAGAGGACAAGTCTGAGGCTCTGGAAAAAATGTTCACAGCATTGTTTAAAAAGGATGTTTTATGAAACAACGGCAGTAGAATACCGAAGGAACAAAGGAGTGGCATTTACAAAAATCGACATGGCCAAAACGAGAAGACAGAAAACAACGAAAAGGAATAAAAATGTCAAAGAAAGATGAGAATGAAAGAGTGTCATTTGGAGCGACACCAATTTATTTTTGATAGTGATCCCTTGTCTTGATCGCATGCGTATAAAGCTATGAGATGAGTATCGACAAAACAGCATTATTTTGATTGTTGTTTTAAACCAAACCATTTATCCATCTGCATTCTATCTTGCTAAATTGTTTATTTTCTGTACTCAACATAGACGCTGTGTGTAAATTACTAAATGGCAGAATACATTATATATATATATATATATATATTAAGTAAATTTAAATTTAGTATCTACATTTTTCAATCTCGACAACTTATGTTTCTTCAGTGCAGACATGCGTTAGATGTGTATAAATGGTTCTATATTTATGGTATTTGGTAAGTATCGCCAAGTGACTCCGGAAACTAGTGATGAGATTGTAATTCAAAATCTTTTGCTCCCAATATATGAAGGTCATGACATTTAAAATTTTCTTATAATTTCTTACATCCTCAGAACTCATGTTCCTAGAAGTGTTGATTAATATAGGATGCTCGATGATTACGTTTTGGAATTTCTGTAAGATTTTCGGTCTTGTATGGGTTTATTCATATAAAAACATTATAATTTTATGCTCACAAACCCCTATATTTTGTTTAATAATTGCGTTTGATGCATTAGCATTCTTACAAATTTCATTAAATCCAATTTATTTTGTCAATTTTCATTCCGATTATGGATTAAAATTGCTAATGTTAAACCAATGAAAAATTCAGAAGAATTCAGTTTGATACCAAATTTTCAGTCACTTATATTTCAAATGCTACATCATAAACCTATTAGCTTTTTTTCACTTATCATACTCCTTTTTCAGTTAACAAGCAGAAAGTAACATTTATTTGAAATTCTATTTATTTTCGATTGGTCAATCGAACATCCTTAAATAGAGAATTCTGAAAATTCACTTTTAAATTCAGTTCTAATATGATGTCCTTTAATCTCCTTGTGTCCATAACCGTGGTAAAATCCGCATATACTCGTGACTATTGTCATGACGATTGACGGTACTTTTGCTAACGTCATAGAGTTTGACGACAGCTTTTGCAGCGTCATAGAACAAAACGTCGTATTAAACGGGGTAAAATGCTTGGTTCACCCATGAATACAATGTCGGATTTATCTCTTCTGTACCTTGTTAGTGTCATATTAGAATGGAAATAATTCACGGGAGCGTGGATATATGTTGATTTAACCACGGGTTTGTCCGTTATGACTATATTTTACCCCTGGCATACGCTTTGGGTAAAATATTTGCCATAAAGAGCCAACCCTTGGTAAAAACGTCATATATTCACGCTTCCGTGAATTATTTCTTAAGTTTACTCGAAGACGATATTACCTTAATTTCAGCTGTTACTTTACTTCCGTTAAATCCTAAACACCAGTGCAGGAGCCAGGACCCTATATCACTATCGTGTAATATTTCCAAGGAATTATCTATATATGGATATGTCAACTGGACTCATACTTTGGATGGAGTTTGGATCAGGTCAATTCAAACCACAGTGGTTGGAAATACAACACAGCTCACAATTGAAAGTTGCTCATTTCAGGATCTAGGAGAATACCAATGTTCAGCATGGTATAGATTTGACAACAATACTACATGGGCTACTGCAACCACTATTGTTACTGTGTTTGGTATTTACATTAAATTGAATTCAGAACATTTATAATTTATATTATTGTGCTTTTCTAGGAATTTGAAAATTTGAAAGCATTTTGGACAAAATTACAACTTAAACCTTGAGACTATGAAGATATATTGCGAAAAGATAACAAATCGAAAAAAAAGTCTAAATCCCGAGAAAAAATTATCTGGTTACAAGTATAACAAATAACAAATTTCGAACATGATGCCTTAATGTAACAATGAAGGGATGTAGAGTAAATACTTATTAGACAAAGTCTCTACAAATACATGATAAATTTGAGCAGTGGAACAGTGCTTTTATTGTTGTTCTTTATTTTGAAGTCACCATGGATTTTGTTTGTTTGTTCATTGTTTTGGGGCAGTTATTAATGGAACTTTTGATCGTAATTCATAGTTCTATCATGGACTGTTCTGTTTAGTGTACAAATGTAGGTGTTTATAGGGTATAAGAGGAAGCCGGATTTGCCCTTTAAAAACAATCTAGAAGCTAGAAAGCAAGCTAGAAACAAGGAAGCGGCAAAAAAGTGGCACGTGAAAAAGTAAAAGGACGCCGAGCGTAAAGTTGAAACTGATGAAAAGCGTACACAAAAAACTAATTATCAACCATTAGGTACCATAATTCGCATGTAAATATATAAATTTGCCCTGAATGAGTAAAAAAAAAACATTTCAAAAATTTTTTAACCTTTGGCTACTCTCTACATTCTACAAAAATCAAACACGAACTGCAACTGCACACCTAAAATAAAAAGCTATTGACAGAGCATTGCATGAGGAAGATATTCCTTAGTTTTAAACAAAGTTTTGTAAAATTTAGATAATTGCAAGTTTCCAAATTAAATCGTGTCGGCACCGAAGTACTGACTACTGGATTGGTACATAACCATGAGGACTAACAATTCAAATCAACAGCAGAGATATCGGCCCTGTGAAAAGGATTATCAAAATACCGAAGTAAACCGTAAATTTAGTTTCGAAAACACATAAAATACATGTATTTTGAAATAAGAATAAATAATTTACATTTGCAGGTCCCCCAGAAATTGTTAGAGCCAATAATCAAACAGGAAACGTGAATATTTTGTCAGCAGTTTTTTACTCCTCTTCTCTTATCAAAAGTACAAATTGGTTTTTATTCGGCACTCTCTTACAAAACGATTCACAGCATGTTCAAGTAATCACAGAAGGAAAGGCATATTTAAATGGAACCACGGCCATGATTGACGTATATAAAGTCAATTTAACAACGAGCAAATTCAAAGGAGGACGTTATTAAGTTGTTGTCGGAAACAGATATGGACAGACGTCACATATGTTTGACGTCAGAAACGGTAATAATAAAGGAATTATCTGCAAGGATTTTGAATCTTATTCCTGATTTATCACATTTCGTGAGCTGTTGATAATATTAAGTGACATAAATATAAATATAAACACCAAACTTTTGACGTCATATTTCCATGTAAAGTGAAAGTTTTTCCCCAAAAATTCAGACGTCGTATCACGCTGATCTACAACTGTTACATTTAATTTTAATCTAAAGGCGTTTGCTGATGAAATGCATCTATACTCCAGTGCATGATTGGTAATTTCATAAAAAGGGAATGAAAAGGGCAAAAATTAAATAATAAACTTTAAATTTTTTCCTACTGTAACATGTATTTTAAAAAGCAACCTCTCATAAGCAGCATAACAATCAAACATTATGAACAGCCATAATTTAATAAAAGTCAGAAAGAGATTCAGTACCAAGGACTGCCACCGAATGCAAAAAAAAATGCCATTCTATTACACGTGTTTCAATGAGTAACTACTCATCAACATAATTGAACCAATTATTTCAAAAAAAATAAATAGGCAGCAAATTTCAGTATGACTGACATCAACCGAGTACAAAACATGGAATGAAGCTTGGTATTTTAAAACATCTCAAATTCTATTAAAAACAACTTTTGAAAAGTACCCCGGCCAATTAAAACGAGTAAAAATTGTGGTTGTAAGTATAGACTTTGTAGATCAAAAAATTATTTTAATATATAATGCATTTTTGATGGCATTTTTATGTTACATAAGTGTTGATTCTCACGGATTTTGCACTTGAAACTCAATATATATTTTCTCAAATACAAGGAAGGAAGCATTTATTAAATGTAAAATTTTATATCTAGACAAACGACAACATATCAACAAGTTTTCCTGTATTGACATTTTTACTATTTGTTTTTTTAACTGTAGACTTACTTAACTTTCAAAACAAATAGAATTGTAAGACAGGTCATAATACACCGAGAAGGAAATTTATTAAAAATAAATGGTTTATAACTTTCAAATTTTAAAATCAACTTTTTGTTAACAATAATTAGAGAATAACTAATTGTGCCAAACAAAGCAGAATGATTACACGAGTGACATTTTTATTGATATCCATGAGAGTCGATTAATTATGTTTCTTATTATATAGATTTTCTATTAAAAAACCGAGATTTTATATCCGGATTATTTTTTTTTCATTTCAATACGCCCGTTGTTTACTTGACAACAACATTGACGAAGTATTGTGACGTCACTTCCTCCGGTGACTAGAAATCCTTTATTTCCAACTGTGTCAATATGAGATTTACTTAATTGAGAAAATTCGATAATTCACCGCTATCTACATAATAAATAAGACCTATTAGAAAACGGGATAATATGTTTATACAGACAATTTAGAAATGCTATTTTATGATGATAAATTTTTAAACTTACAGTTATTTTGATATGTAATTTGACACTACATGTACCATGTTTCTATTTTATATGTTTTCAGGTTACAGACGGGGTATATAGCGTAACATACCCTGGATGTTTAGTTATATTTCCTGAGGCGAAGCCGAAGGAAATATAATAAACACCCAGGGTATGTCACGCTATATACCCCGCCTGTAACCTGAATTACCTTTATATTCCGATGAACAGCCCTGGTGGAATGAAATCTGCGAAAAATGTTGCTCTTATCAATTTCACCATGTTGTTTTCATGTTATGATGTTGTCAATTTCCATGACAACTTATATTACCTGGCAGTTTTCCGAATATATGTTGACATTCAAGGAACGTCATCCAATCAAATGCAGGCTTACATCTGTAAATCGGAATATTGTCCCTTTATTAACTTTTACTCTGTATCATTTCTGTATTAACTTATTTTATTACCACTGCTTTAGTTTTATATTTAGTTGAACATTTTCGTAAAACAGAGGTGTATCTCTATATCGAAAAGCTTTGTCCTTGGTGGATTTTATGTTCCATTCTAGATGCCATTGGTGCTGTTTTCTCTATCAGTTTTTATTTGCATCTTTTGCTTGTGGTCTCCAAATATTTAGTTGTTAAAATGGAATCTACAGAAGCTATAAATTTACAGCAGCTTCGGTATAAATTTACTAAATATGAAGCATTTCTATGACAAACCATGACAAGATATGTTATAAATCCACATAGACAAAGCCTCTTCAAATGCATGGTAAAATCAGGAAATGGAGTTAGCTTTTATCTTTGTTCCTCAGATTGAAAGCATCATGCGTTAGCCAATCAACAATAACTTATAGAAACCGTTTTGACCTGTCGACTTTACCTTTCATTCTGAAAGTTTTCCGGTTTTTTAGATAGGTCCACGGAATCACAAGATGATGAACAAAATTAATACCTTGCAATGTTAAGATTTATGCTCGAATAATTCAGATTTTTTTCTCATGTACCTAAACAAAATATTCTTAAGTTTTATTGATCAAATAATTTATTTATTTATTGTATTTTTGCTTTGTGTTTTTGCAGTTGACGAAAACTTTTATTTTAGTATCAACATTGTGATCATCGTCTTGTCAGTAACGGGTGTCTTCATCGTCACAGCCTGTGTGGCAACAATTATATCAAAACGACGATTTACAGGTAGATTGTGCTATAGCACTACATGTTTAATACATGTATCTTTTCTTGATCTAAGATTATATACATGTGCGTTTTATTCAAATTATTAAGTATATTTAGCGAATTATATCGCTAGCTCTAACACGATTTTAATACAAAAAAAGGGAACATTTGAACAAGCAGTTTGAAAAAAAAAGAATAAGTGTATAGTATAAATTTTTCTGTCAAAATATGGAGTAAATGTAGAGAAGAAAATATGAATGAAACAATTTGATACAAAATCATGAAACAACATCTTTGTCTTGGAGTGGCTAAGATACAATCATAAAGAGGCTACCGGTAATGCTTCCAATGAATATGTATTTACATCCTACAGGGTGGACTCACGATTTGATTGGTAAAAACTGCCATACACATTATCCACTCGCTTTTGGCGGTGTTTTTGCCATTTGATAACCATTTTGGGATTACGGTTTGGACAGACGGTTTGCTTCTCACTTACTTTACAAAAAGTAAATGCGCCTCTATTTTCAGTAAAACAAAATTCTATCACGTTCAATATATTTTAATTGAATTTAATTTCGGATTGAAGTGCAAAGAGTCTTCAAGCGAACCACTGGTCAACGTCATTATGGTATTCATTATTCAACTGATCATGGGAAGGATTTTAATCTTCTGTCATTAAAAAGATACGACACAACTTGTTGACTGCATTAGCATCGCAATAAAAGTAACATTTTTATTACTAGAGGTCATAAGTCATCATTTGACGACCAGTAATATCAGTTTTGCAATTCTGCTCATAAACTACATTTTTGAACATTAAATTTACGACTAACGGCATCGGATTTTCATAAAAGAGTATTTAAAGTCACAATATAAGTCACTATATAAGTATACAGGTACAGTATTCTAACAAGCGAGCGTTTATGTTTTCAGGTACTCACAACAAACCGGTTATGTAAGTACTGTTAAACGGAATATAATCTTTGACATAACATTGTACATGTAACATATAAAAAAATCCGGGTATTATTGGTCATTTGCAAACATGTATTAAATTGCTGGATCAAATACTGGTACCGGAGGTCTGTTGAAATTCACATGCAAAATTTTGAAAAATAGCTTTTTTTCCTGTAAACTGACTCACATATCAAATACAAGGTTAGCTTATATACCCATGAAATAATTATGGTACATTTTTGCAGAGATATTCAGAATTATTGTTCAATTATTCAGATACCATGTTCCACGTCGAACTAAGCAAATTTCAGCTTGCTACGACACAACAGAACAACATTATACACCTGTTTATGAACAGAGAAAGGATGCAGATACAACAGTTCCTCACTATATGTCTGTTTACACTGATGATACAACAGATCAACATTACGACGAATGTGAAACAACTGCATTCAAACTGAAAGAAGACAAACATAAAAGTCAAACTGAGGATTCAGCTATGATGACTATATCTCAGGATATCGCAGAATCATCTTCATGAGAACGTTAGTGAGCAACAATTACTAAATTTACTATATTTTATGTTTAAATAATACAGGAAATAAAAAAAAGACAAAATAAAATACCATTAAAAGTTTACTGTCAATTTATGTCTTACATAAAGTGCCTCGTAGTCACAGAAAACCAGCACAAGCTTGCCCTGAGCACCCCCTCCACGAAATATGTGAAATCATGTATTTCCTAGGGTTTCAGTCCATATGACATCAATTTGATTGATGAAATGACCTCAGAAATATGTTCTTGAAGCTAAGACCCGCATGAAAATGTGCAAATTTTTAGTTGAGTCATGCATCTGTTTATCACAAAAGTATTTCAAACCTGTACATTCAAATCAATGATTTTAATTAAATCAAAACATTACAGCAAACACCTACAATGGCTGAAATTACAATCATAGGCCACAATCCACAAGTGAAATGCACCACAAACACACATAGGAAAGACAAACATAAACATTGATAGGAACTCGGAATAGCCGGATTTAGTATCCGCACCAGAAGAAGCAAGAAGTAGGGTTAAACCGATTTATTGGTGACAAACCTTTCCCTTTTCTTTTCCATTCCCCTGTAGTAAAATAAACATACGAATAAAACCCAATATAGGTGGACTACTAACTCTAAGACAGCTATCCTGAAAACAAAGAGATGGGATAAAAACATAATTTTCAAAGACGAAAAACACAGTCGAAAAACGAGAAAAAATTCAAACTAAAATCTTCCTGTAGGGTTTTGTAAAGAGTCGTCAATTATTTCAGTAGACATCGGCAATATCAGTGAGAGGCGATATATACATGTAAAATCTTCAAGTCATTTGATCCCTAAGCCAATTTCACAGATACTTGTAGAATATTTTGTCCATTTCTGCTATAAAGTAAAGAATGGA
The DNA here is from genome assembly GCA_002080025.1 of Modiolus philippinarum. Classification (NCBI taxonomy): domain Eukaryota; kingdom Metazoa; phylum Mollusca; class Bivalvia; order Mytilida; family Modiolidae; genus Modiolus; species Modiolus philippinarum. The sequence goes on from MJUU01027827.1 coordinate 11,898, forward strand.
AGTTGAGTCCTAGTTTTTATTGATGTTTTAATCCATGTCTGGCATTTTTAACAACATTTCCGTAAAACGAACATGAGAAATGTCTTCGTAATAAGCTGTTTGCAAGTCACGTCGATATCAAATGCTCATATTCTCTATTAAACTTCTTATAGTATTTAATGCTCTATGAAATCTGTAACCTTGCGTTAAAGTTTGGATGTAATTGTAAGGCTTTGTTTAATACCACTCGTCAAGAGTAGAACAAACGCGTGTGTTTTAAAACTGCACATTCAAATCAATGTTTTTGCTACATGTATAGCAACACCACAAGCACCATGATTAAGTTCCTATACTTTATACTATTCATTAGTTTAGTGCTTCCAAGGGCGTCAGCTTTAATCAGGTGGTCGACGATGTATCGGGGTTAAACAAAGTATCAAGTATTGTCTGGAAGATTCATTGTCACTCAACAGGCAGAAGCAACACACAAAACATGTGTAACAGTGTTTTTGTTTGGCCATTTCTCATGTGCACTACCTATTGAAAATACTTATTGAAAATGTATACATGTGAGTGACTATCAAATGCGAATTTCAAAAAGAAAACCTTTTAGTTTTATCTACGCACTAAGTTTCTCCTCAGATACTAGGTTTTTATGCTAAAATGTAATTTTCTTGACTGGATGGAAATAAAGTGCCTTTCGACAAAAAAAAGCCATAATCGCGCATTAGAAACCTAATATATCGTTCAAAACACTCATTTTTTGAAAGAAAAATAGTAATTCTTGTAAGCCGTTTTCCGAAACTTCATCAACATGTTAAATTAATTAAAGCCAATCGCGACATGAGATTAAATCTTATGTCAGAGCATTTTGATTGTGATAAATTCTCATATGGTAGGCCTCTACTAAGTTACCAATCAGCTGCTGGTATAGCCAAAACCATGCAACTTTAACTTTGTATCTAACTGTGAATATTGACAAGATCTGAGTTCTAATATTCTCAAGTGATCATGAAATACTTCCGAATTGACAAACATTTTGGATCAGTGACACTCATGACAATCATGATGACATTACAAAAACAGGATAACAATAAACACCTACAATGGCCGAAAACTACGGCCACACGCCACAATCCACAAACGAACTCCACCAGAAAAACAATAATAAAGACAAGAAACAAACATAAACAACGATAGCCGGACCCCTGTGGCAGGGTTAAACTGGTTTATGGGTACCCAAACCTCTCGTTTCTCTATCCCGTTTCCCTATAGTATAATAGACATACGAATAAAACCCAGTACAGGTAGACTACTGGGTTTTTGGTCGTTTTAACCTGGATATGGGGTGTTGTCTCCTTGACATTTACCCCATTTCCTTTCTTTTTCATACTAACTCTGTGACCACTTTCTTGAAAAAGAAAAGTTTATGACAAAACGTAATTTAGAACGATGGGTCAAAGGGTGCTCGCCTCTAAACTGTCGGCTAGCTGAAAGAACCTACTCTGCTGGTAAAACATTGTCACCCTACGGAAGATAAATCAAACTCAAAACTCCTCGAAGGGTTTGGGAATGAGCCGTTATGTATTTCAGTAGACAAAGGCAGTATCAGTGAGAGGACAGTAATGTGAAAAGTCTTGAGGTCACTGGGATCTAAAGCCAATGTAACGAATTTGTTGAGAAAATCCCGTCGATATCCACTATTACATAAAAAATGAAAATATGTTTGCCCTAGGATCTGAGAGGCAAAGTTGTTTATTTATAAAACCCAGTGTTGCGAGGAGCTAGACATTTCGTTTTGAACTCAAAAGTTGGGTCATTGCTTGGATATGTTACTAAGCATACATGAAACTATTCGAAAATCATACAGATTTCTCTAACATATTTCAAAGATATGGAAAGGGCAAATAACCTCTGACTGCGGTTGATAGTAAGTCTTAATGCTGTAATTGATAGTTAGTAAAGCATAGATGTGGCATTTTACGACATGAATTACACTCAAACAGGTGCTAGGGGCTGCCTTACTATGAGGATTGAGCAAAGCTCGTTGTTAATGTCCTTATGGTGATTTCAAGATGAATACAACAATAAAAGCGTTATTCCATTGCTTTGATTCATCATATATTGGTAGAGACTTTGTCCCATATGCATTAATAATATTATTATCAAAACATTCTTCAAATGCATTTTATAATAAAGATACAACCCTATTACTTTAATAAGCAAAAGAAAAATTAACAAAGTTAAACATTGCATAAGATGAAAGCTGCCAACAAGGATTCAAAAAAGGTGAAAACTATATTTAAATTTCAAATAATCACATTTTTTGTAACTATATGAGTAAATAAGTCAAACCTATCTTTAAATTCTAGAAAAGTTTTTAATCAAAGTTGATCATAATCAATGCGTTCAGAACTTTGAAGTCTCCAAAGTATTGGATACAAACTAATATGATCAAATATCTTTCAATCAAAAACTGACCCAAAGGAGATAAAAACATCGTAAATGTTTTCTCACAACAGTTCTAGATTTCAGCGCCATAACGTCAAAGATGTCAATTTTTCAGATTACACAAACCACGTACTATAATGATAAAATTTTATGAAAATTGCCTACGTTTAATAATGCATAAATTTTACAATTTTTATTCAAACTGCTCAAAAGGATAGATACACATTCTCATAGTGCCTAAAAAAATGAGCAAAGTTTCAAAAGTATCAAATATAAGGTGTCAGAGTTTAAAATTAAACAAACTTGCACAATTATGTTAAATTTAATGAAAAAATGACGAAGTTAAACAATGAATTAATTCGACATTTTAAAATTCAAAACTGCCCCGATGTACATCTTCAATGTGTCCAGAACAACTGTGTTAAGTTTCAGAATCACCAGGCACAAGACGTTATAGCTTCAGATTACACAAACTTTGTACCTAATGTAAAAATATGATGAAAAATAACAATAGATAAATTCGACATTTTTTATTCAAACCTGTTAAAAAACTGCAGTAAACATTTTCAAAGTGGCGAAAACAACAATGAAAAGTGTCAAAGGCACCAAGTATCAGGTTTCAGAGTTTCAGATTATGAAAAGTCAATACCGTATATTGTTAAAATTCGATGAAAATAATACTAGAAAGATTCGACATTTTTTATTCAAAACTGGCCAAAAGGGGAGGTAAACATCTTCACTGTGCCCAAAACGACTGTGCAAAGTTTCGAAAGCATCGGTTATAAGGTGTTAGAGTTTCTGATTTTACAAACTCAGTTTGGTATTGTCGAAATAAAAAAAATGGGTAAGTTCAACAACGGATAGATTTAATATTTTTCATTCAAAATTCCACTAAAGGGGAGGTGCGCATCTTCAATGACTACAAAACAACTATGCAGAATTTCAGAAGTACAAAAAAAATAAAAATGTATCGAATTAATGGAGTTCTAAATTACACAAAATAGGTTCCTCAAAGCGTGACGGACGGACAAAGTCGAGAAACACCGCAGGTCGGTCCGTCACGCTTTGAGGAACCTATTTTGTGTAATTTAGAACTCCATTAATTCGATACATTTTTGCTTTTTTGTACCTTTGAAATTTTGTATAATTGTTTTGGACATGTTGTCACCGTTGGTTACGTAGGTAAGTACTTGAACAGTGAAAATTTGATTTTTTTTGTTTTGACAATGTTTGCGGCTGTAGTGCATTCATGAAATTACACGACTCAGCTTAAGGTGTTTCCATGTTATTATTCCGCCATTTCTGTATAACACTTGTTACTTTCGGTTTCATTATTTAGAAATATAACAAAATAGTTATTTAAAATGTTAAGAAAAGTCCAAAGTATTTCCAATTTGATTTCTTTATCCCTTTTTTTAAATTTTAATTACAAAAAGGTGGACTTAAACTAGAAAAATTAAAATGATCTCTCTTATCTCCAAGGTGACCCCTAATTTTTATTTTTTATATGTATATGATATAATTAGTTTGAAAAAAGTGCAAAGTATGAACAAAATCTATAATCAATTTTTAAAGTTATCCCCTTATATTATCATTACCTGTCATTTCTGTGTGAAATCCTTTAATTTTCATATTCAGTTTTTTGCGCTAAAATGCACGGTGACCCCCAAATTCTATTTTGTATTTTGAGAAATTAAATGGCAATTCAAAGTATTTTTACAGCTGCTGTCAACCGTTTCCCTACAAAAAAACTCAGAAAAGACAACCACAACATATAAACAACCATAGGACATTTAAATTGTTTTTATTTATTTTTTTAAATTATTTTTATAATTTATAATTTTTTTTGTTCACAAAATGCCTAAAACAAGGTTTTGATATCTATTTGAAATATGCAAATAGTCATATAGGGCCTGTTCACACTGGAGTTAATCCGGATTAAGTTAATCTGGATTAATTTAATCCGGATTAAGTTAATCAAGAATGTTACGTTCACATTGACTAGCTTTTAGTTGAAATACACGTAACATTGTAGACTAAGTTAATCCTGATTAACTTTTGCAGTGTGAACGTTATGTGGATTAAGCAGTTTTTACCTGAGTTAATCCGGATTAACTTTTGTAGTGTGAACAGGCCCTTAATCAATTTTCTTCAGTGAAAATAATATCAAACAATTGGAAACCAAGCTCAGAACCAATTAAATATCTTAAAGGAATTAATAACCAATAGAGTTAAAATAAAACAATGATCTCACAATCAGCCAAGGAGGGAGAATCGCACAAGCATAGATAATTTGTGACATTTAGTTGTTGGTGAACTCGTTCGGGATTTTTTTAATTTTCGTTGATACATGTCGTTTTATAGCTAGATCGTCCATTTACAATAAAGTAAGGGAGAACCGAACCTTCAATCCAAATGGCATAATCCAAGGACAATGGCAACATCGGAAAAAACAAAGAAACAGAGACACAGCACGAGTACTGAACATAAAAGAAAAATGAAGACACACACACACACACACACACACACACACACACACACACACACACAAACAAAGATGAACAATACGGACCCAATAAAAGCCATGGGTGAGATCAGGTGCATCGGTACCGCCGTATTGAACATGTCAAATCCGGTAGAGGAAACAGCAATTAAGCTTTTAAAGGGAAAGATCTGTTGTCACCTGGGAAACAGATATCCCATAGCGGTCCACACGATGGTCGACCGTAAAAATTCTGGAGGGATGACTTCAAGTTTTGGGTAACATACCCTATTTGTGAGAAACTCTATCAATAAAGTCAATGTATCGACCAAATGCTCTTGAAAAGCGAATGAGAACGGAGATGTAAACTCCGTATGCCGGTGCTGTTTGGATGTTGTTACATAGTCATAGAAAGGGAAAGTTGACATTACATGAGATGATTAATTAGATTTTATTTAAATTAGTAATGTTATTTGTGATCATCAGAGAACTTCAGGGTTATGTACTTTGTTTCAGAAGATCAAATATGAAATTGTCATTGGCTCGGTCAAGTCGATACTTCACGAACCAAAATTTACGTTGCTTGATCCTTCACGTTCAAGAAAAGGGATTTTTTTTTATCAAAACCATCCACATAAGACTATATGATATAGATTTGACATCTATCATAAAGATTCTTCTGGCAATATGTATTCACATATATGGGTTATCATAACAAATAATAAGAAAAGGATAGCAATCGTATCAATAAAAGTGACAACAAAAGTCCAAATCGATCAAAGGGAGAGATCAGTATGGACAATCCGTATAACATACGACCGAATCAGGGAAATACAATCCACCATAGAACATTTTTGAGAAGCCGTCATATTCCTGACTTGGAACGGGCATTTTATAAATAAAATGGTGGGGTAAACCAGGTTTAATGATGCATCAACCTCTAGCTTATATGCCCAGATTGTTTTAAATGTCAAAGCCATAATATTGTCAAAACATAGAATTTTTACACACATGTAAAATGTTTTTGTCGTTCAATGCACAAATCACACTAAAGTGGCATAAAGAGATGAAAAATGCGTAGGGTAATGTGTTGTCTTTTTCGTTTCTCGGAATACCGTAAGATAAATTCGTAATTTTTTTACACCAAAATAGCCTTGATGACTACCATTTTGACAGACGGTTCTAGTTTTTTAGATTTCATTTTTGCTTTAAAATGATTGTATATTAAAATTTAAAAATGACGAAAAATCAATGATTTAGTCCTTCACGAACCGTTGCCTTATCCATCACGCATTCCATGTAATACTTGACCGCCCTAGCCCTTCACGTGCATTTTTGTCGATAAACGGTTTGATGCCCGCGGATATCTTTTAATGCAATTAAGAAATGATATAAAGTGTCACTGGTATATTCAGCCCATGTTGAAACAGAACTTCATTACTTTTATTGTTGATTTTAATTTTTAAGTGATGGTTACTATATATCTACCCCATTGAACTTCTGTAAAAGAACAGCTAAGACTGTGCAGAGCTCTGTCCAAAGAGTATAAAATCGTTGAAAAAATCTAACTGCGGAAAGACACACTTAACAAACAGTTAATTATAAAATGTAGTTACTACTTAAACCATTGTTGTGACGTAATCTTTTGTATTAACTGTGGATTCTTTTTAAAGAACCCACGGCTTACCATCTATTGTTTTCTCCAATTTAAAGTTTAAAAACGTCCCGAGGGAAATATATGTTTACTACATTTCACTGCGAACTGATTGTCCGATTAAGCGAAATATGTTTGTTCGCATTGAGTGTTGTGATACCTTCGTTAGGCACGGATCTTTTTGATTTTCGGAGGGGGGTTGTTGGGATTATTACCCGAGTTGGGAAACGTTTTGGACTGCATGCTAGGAAATTTGTTGCTTGTTGGGCAAGTTTTTTTTTCTAATGACCAGCGTGAGGGCTACATTATTTATTAACCCAGGTGCGGGTGTCAGATATTTTCTTTGCATAGACCGGGCCAGAAATCCCAGCCCCAACCCTGAAATTCAAATGGTCCGCGCTTTACTGGGTAGTTTATACCGACCTCAGTAATGTATATATTGTACATGTTGTAGAAGCTGGCAACATGATAATTTATATTTCCTTCAAGTACAACTAGATTCAAAATATGTATCTGATAAATACGCGGAAATGTTCTATTTAAATTTCGATCTTACATTTCCAGAATACACATTGGTTACATTAAGAGCTACATGTACAAAAACACGTCTCGTTGAAGTAATGGAGAAAAACCTGTATTTACTGACACTATATTACGACTTTTTCGTGTTTAATTAATTAAATTTAGTGAATCAAATAACAAACCTGCTTTAACCAGGGGTGAACCCAGAGCGCTGCTCAAGAGTGTGTATGTGTGTGTGTNNGGGGGGGGGGGGGGGGCGCACAACAGAAAATAAATTAAAATCTTTTACGAGTACCCTTCAGTTATATGTGTTAGTTCAAAATATATGACAAAGCAAAACCTTGAACATTATTAACGGGGGTAATAACACGGGATCCCCAGTTCTCTGAGAGCCCGGATCCCATGTATGTACAGCTCAGATTCCTATGAGTGGAGCCCGGACCCTAGTGTTGGGGCACGAAGCACTTGTTTTAGAGCCCAGAGCCCTTGTGTTAGAGCCCGGAGCCCTAGTGTTCGAGCCGGCACCCTGTGGTGTAACCCAGATCCCCATGGTCAAAAACGGTTGGAGCCTA
>MJUU01027827.1:20656-32107 GCA_002080025.1 Modiolus philippinarum
TAAGACTATATGATATAGATTTGACATCTATCATAAAGATTCGTCTGGCAATATGTATTCACATATATGGGATATCATAACAAATAATAAGAAAAGGATAGCAATCGTATCAATAAAAGTGACAACAAAAGTCCGAATCGATCAAAGGGAGAGATCAGTATGGAAAATCCGTATAACATACGACCGAATCAGGGAAATACAATCCACCATAGAACATTTTTGGGAAGCCGTCATATTCCTGACTTGGAACGGGCATTTTATAAATAAAATGGTGGGGTAAACCAGGTTTAATGATGCATCAAACTCTAGCTTATATGCCCAGATTGTTTTAAATGTCAAAGCCATAATATTGTCAAAACATAGAATTTTTACACACATGTAAAATGCTTTTGTCGTTCGATGCACAAATCACACTAAAGTGGCATAAAGAGAAACTTCAAAGAAGAAGCCACAACTTAAACAAAACAAATATGACCAAATGTGGGTTTATGTCAATGAAAAATGCGTAGGGTAATGTGTTGTCTTTTTCGTTTCTCGGAATACTGTAAGATAAATTCGTATTTTTTTTACACCAAAATAGCCTTGATGACTACCATTTTGACAGACGGTTCTAGTTTTTTAGATTTCATTTTTGCTTTAAAATGATTGTATATTAAAGTTTAAAAATGACGAAAAATCAATGATTTAGTCCTTCACGAACCGTTGCCTTATCCATCACGCATTCCATGTAATACTTGACCGCCCTAGCCCTTCACGTGCATTTTTGTCGATAAACGGTTTGATGCCCGCGGATATCTTTTAATGCAATTAAGAAATGATATAAAGTGTCATTGGTATATTCAGCCACTTCATTACTTTTATTGTTGATTTTAATTTTTAAGTGATGGTTACTATATATCTACCCCATTGAACTTCTGTAAAAGAACAGCTTAGACTGTGCAGAGCTCTGTCCAAAGAGTATAAAATCGTTGAAAAAATCTAACTGCGGAAAGACACACTTAACAAACAGTTAATTATAAAATATAGTTACTACATAATACCTGAAACCGTTCCAGGACCCGACACATGCCGGCACTTAGAAACAAATAAGTTGATTGGAATATAATATGAAATGATCAATAGATGGACAATTTTCAAAAAAGTGTGGGAAACAAAAATAGGAGAATAATAACTACAAGAAGAATTTGCAATTTAACAGACAGACAAAAATTATGTCAGAAAATAAAATGAGGTTTTTGGGCGAAAATATTTCAATACATGTATTATTATTATCTTTTATTTTTAAACAAATCGAAATTATGTTACGAAAGGATATGGAGTTATGGTCTCATGTTCATTTACTCCATATCCTTTCGTAAAATAAGTCAACATGAGAAGATAACACATATGTTAACTCCAACTGCAATAATGTTAATGAGCTGTATAGCCATTTCGGAAATTTATTCCTCATAAGCAGCACTAAAACACCACCATAGGAAATCCATAATTTCAAAAAAAAAATGTCTAAAATGCATAAAAGCAAACGAAATCCGAATAATCAGTAATAACAAATAAAGCTAAGGACAAAACTACGATGGAGGGAGTTAAACCGTAGGTTTAGAATTTACATAAATTTAGATAATAAAAATTGAACAAAGTGTACACATGGGATATAATCTCATGTACAAGACTTAGTATACCATATTTAAGAAAAATGAAGAGCATACAACTCTAACACTGGGAATTGTTTTACCAACTCCACACTTCAATAAAAGACAAACTCCTGTATTAAATATTTTACGAAAGCAGGAGGCAAAAAAACGGCAATCGTCAAACAATGATCGATTTACAATACTTTCACTCTCAAGAAATATCCAGAAGTTTAAATTTATAACTCAAAACGCATAATTTGACATAAATAATGGATTTTATAGTTCGCGTTTGTATCGAAATTACAGAAAACCTAGAATGCTTTTGTTGGGTAAGGTGATTGTTTTGAAGAGAAGTTAAACACGAAAAGTTTGCTTCGTATTTTTGAAGCACTTTCACAATGTGTGTTAATTGGCCAGTGACACTCAATGTGGAGACTTTCAATTTCATTTACATTGTGTACAGTAGTAAAACTTCACACAAATGTTAATTAAGTCACGGCCAACAATCGATCTAAATCACAACCAATGCTATGACGAGAAAAAGTTAAGAGGAACGTTCGGATATGATTTGGAGAAACCTTACAAATTGGTAAACAAAGCTCTTGTTTGGTGTCGTGTGATGTTATGAAGAATACATTTTAAAAATTAAGAATGTCATCATACCCTTATAAGATTAACATGTTATGAAGCAAAATAACTTTTCATTCTGTCATTAATTCGTGACTCTTGAGCATTTGGCAGTAAAGGGATCAGATACTAATATTCCGGCTACGATTACCAAACGTTCTACATCGGTTATTAGACAATACATTCAGAAGATATTTTTAAAAATTACAATGGAATCGTCGGAAGGTATGCTGACATTCCTAATTTTTTAAATTTGTGCTTTAAAACATAGCAACGCACCAAAAAGAGCTTTGTTTTCCATTTTTCAAGGTTCTTCCAAATCATATCTGGACGTTCCTCTTAACTTTTTCTCGTCATAGCATTGGCTGTGATTTAGATCGATTGGTGGCCGTGAAGTGAAAATAGAAATAATTTACGTGTCAATTTGTTTTAGCTGGGAAGCTCCAATACCTATTAAGACCCAACCAATGTGCCGTACAGATAACAAAACAGTGGTTCTCTTTTAGAAATGGAGATTTGCATTCAATCCCAACCCGAAAACAATGTGCCATTGTAATGGATATTGGATATTGTTGATTTGCTATATACATGTATATATATTTATCCAACAATGGTGGTATTTACTAGACGAATACGACCCTACGAATATTTTTTTTCGTATTCGTAGGGTAGACTGGTAACCGGTCCACGCTTTTGAACAATGAAAAGACAGGACGACTGGTTTGAAAACGTCGAATACTTTGACATCACAGTGCAGATTCACCTATGACGTCAGGGATTATACCAAAATGGCCGCAGTTATTTACAATCATCCTGGTCCCGCTTCACGAAGAAAATACATTAGTTAATACGGTTTAAATGATTGCAGGATAAAACAATATACATACATTGTCGAAAAATAAATAATGTAAACCTCACATTGTTCTCGTCAAATAAATTATATATTTTCCGACAATGTGCCATTCCAATGGATATTGGATATTGTTGATTTGCTATATACATGTATATATATGTCACAGGAAATCTGTCTAATTGGGGATTACGTGTAATCCCTGACAAAATCAGGTATTTCATGTAATCCCTGGCTAATTTAGGGAAAACATTTTTTACACGTTTTCCCCGACAGGCATTATTCGTTATTGTTATGCATTAAGTCATAATGATGATCATCTTTTGATGAAAATGGATATGTTCAACACAATTATAGAATATTTGAATGATTTAGTAAGATTTATCAACTTAAATACAAGAAAATATATATAAAAATAAGCAATAGTATGTCAAAAAAAACCCAAAAACAGTTAATAGTTTCTTTTTTCAACAGGAATGTTAAATGTAAAATGATACCCCTAGTGGTATCTTGGAAAATTTGAAAACCTTAAAAACACCTTTATTGAAGGCCACCACCTGAAAACTATTGTGGCTAAGTTTGATTTTATCGGCCAAATAATATATGAGATGGCGTTGGAATGTGTTTTCCCGTAGGACTCAGTATTAAATGAGCTTAAATTATGTTCTTCGCTGGTGGCCATCATAGACAAAGTACAGACCTGAAAGACACCTTTTATGCAAGGGACCACAAAAGGACTATTGTGGCAAAGTTGTATTGTAATGGGCATTAACCTCAGAGGAAAAGCTCACCCATGAAAATTTCCTTCTTATTGACGTTTATAATATTGAAAATTTTCCTTTTTAACTTTTTTATCAACTATTTATTACTTATTATATAGATCTGAAAATTATCCATTTTTGCAATTATTTTAAATCTGAAAACTGGATTTTCCCTTGATTTTTTTATTTTTTTATTATGAGACCTGCAGTTTGTTTTCAAAAACGCTACGAGAGAATGGAATTTTCCTGCAGACAGTTTTATTTATCTGAACTAAATAAGTCTTACCTTCGAAAGAGTTCCCTTCGTAACAGAAAGTTATCTTTCCCGGTTTTCTTAATATTGTGTACTTATAACAAATTATGCTTGAAATGGCTTGGCTAATCTTTGTTTTTGAGAGATATAATTTTTGATTGTCCTTTTGGATTTTGTCGAGTTTTTCTGTGAAAGTTATTTCTTTTTGATCCATGATGATATCATAAACTTTTATCCAATTTTTTTCCTAATAATCAGCGGTTTTCAAACAGACTCACCAACAAAGTTAAATGGAATTCAACGAAAAATAGTAAATTAAGTCCCTCTACTTATTCAAGGTTTTAGCTCATTGTTGAAGGCCTCATGGTGACTTCCAAGAGGAAGAACAACAATAAAAGCGTTGTTCCGTGCTTTGCTTGTTTTACCATATATTTGTATAGAGGCGTTGTCTCCTGTGTATTTACTCCATATCTTTTCATTTATCATTTTATTGAAAAGTATTTAGACAAAGGATAATTATACACTTTACATTTGTGCTAATTTCATATTAAACTATTTAGAGACATGTTGAGATGGACAGTACTTACTATTACTGAACTATCAAATTTAGTGTCAAATTTCTTTTGTTATTGCTTAAACGCTTAATTCTTTAATATACAAACCATGAAAACCAATTGGAATGTTATTTTATTTGGTGTATTTGGGTCAGGTAAAACGTGTAAATATTCCAAGAAAAATCAGGGATTACATGTAATCACTGGTAAATTTTGGGGATTACACGTATTCCCTGTGCGATTTATTGATTGCATGTATTCCCTATTTTTTAGGGATTACACAGATTCCCTGTAACATATATATATATATTTATTTTTACTGAAGTGATATTAAGTTGTAATAAAGAATTTAAATATTTCCTTGTAGAATTCATTCTGTGAAACAAAAATATAAAGTACTTATTGAAATATACAATGAAGATGAGGGTGTCAATATTCATCAACCATATCCTGTTTAATGTAATGCTATAATAGATTAACAATGGATATAGTACTTTCTTGTTTCATTTTAATGCAAGGTACGTAATATTAAGAATGATATTTATTCAAAATCACCATCGGGTCTTGTTCAAGTAAATGTGACAACTACATAACTGACATAATGATATACATACACAGTTTGTCAAGCATGTAAGTCAATACAACTCGGTCCATACAATATATTTCTACATTCTATGAATTTAATTGGAAAATGGTAAATAGACGTTTCATGTTTTGTTACGTTTGAAGACATTTAAACCTGAAAAAAAAAACAAAAACAAAAACAGAAACGAAAACAAAAAAAGAAAAAAAAAACATTATCATTTTGAAATCCCTGTTTCGTCACGGGCCCATACTTCCTTTTTTCTATAAAAATGGAGGAATAATATATTATTACACATTAAGAACACTTAGGGCTTTTGACAAATTACTAGTTTTCACGGGAGCGTATAAGGGACATGAGAAAAAAATGTTTACAAAGTTAAAACTTCGACTTCAAAAAACTCATAATTTCTTTTTTAAGATCAAAGTTTCAATTTTGAACTCAATATAATGTCTTTTTTAGATTCATTTTTTTTTCAATCAAAATTGCGACTTTTTCAAACTCAAAATTACGACTTTTTTAAACTTAAAAGTTCGTCCTTTTCAAAACCAAATTTTTGACATAAAAGTCAAAATTTCGACAATTTCAAACTCGAAATTTCGACTTCAAAAAAGTCAACATTTCATTTTTTTTTTAAAGTCGAAACTTTGAGTTTGAAAATGTCAGAATTTTGATTTAAAGCCATAGTTTTGAGTTTGAAAAAGTCGAAATTTTTAGATTGGAAAATAAAAACTGGAGAGAGAAAATGCACCCGCTGCCATCATCCAATGTTTTTCATAGTGTGTTTATATTGAAGTTTTGGATAAAATTTAGCAGCTATGTTTTGTCTGTGAGACAAACATGATGCCTCCACACTTGTATAAAAACATAGACAAGTTGTTTCTATTTACTTGATAAACACATTTCAAGAATTGTAAATCATATAAATCACACAACCTATAGATATTACCAATCGGGAGTAATCCAGAACCCAATTTTCAAATGCCATCATTTCAATAAAATGGTCAAATTTTGACATTATGTATTTCTTCAAACAATGCTTTATCACTGTGCAAGGTAAAATAAATGTACCGCTACCTTAAATATTGTGGGAGGAGTTGTCCAGAATAACAGTTCATAAAAACACATTTCGATAAAATGGCTAAATTCAACTACCCCTCAAAGTCATCAGTTTTGGCCAAAATTTAAATCATGGCAATATGCATATCTGTGATCCACACGTAATCACTATGCAGAGTAAAATAAATGTGGCTTTGATATTGTTGGAATAGCTGTCCGGATTAACTTTGTATTTTTTATATTTAACAATTTTTTTGCTTTTAACCATTCAAACAAATATCACAGCGTATGAGTAAACATGACCAAATCACCCAAAAACAAAACAAAAGGACTATGAAGAGAAAAAGTATTCTACGGGTGGACTGGGAATAAGTCCCATAGAGTTAATGATTTTGTTTACATTTTGTATAAGGCTTTTGTTATTTTTGTTCCCTTGAAAAGATTGTGACTGTTATGTCAATTAACAAATATATCAAAGTCGACAGTTTTGTCTGTGGTTTCTACCTGATTTGACTTTTTTTCTCATGGACTTCGGCTCTTGACCACCCCATGCTGTAATTTTGTTATTATATCCATTTACATATCATTGTTATACATCAAGTCTTAAAAAGGGTTTATTTGTCTATCATTGGCTAATCCAGACCCAGGGTATCAAGGGGGGGGGGGGGCTGAAAAGAAAAAATGATTTTTTATGCCAAATGTAGGCAAAATTGATAAAAAATTGCAAAAACACTGCCTAAACCCCCCTTTTGTAAATATGTTGTTTAATAACAAGTGAAAATATTATTCATTTTTTTACAGTATGGCATATACTTGCACAAACTGTCAAACTATCAGGACCAGACTATGTCAAAAAGGGAGATATTATCACCTTAACATGTTCAAGTGACAACCGTCCTCGTGATGTCGGCGCTAGTTTCCTGGTGAATGGCAGAACATATACAGATTTATCCTATACAGATAATACATGTTACCATGGAAACACAGAATGTTCAGCCAATATTTGCAGTTGTTCATCAGACGGTAAAACCTACATTCTAAATCTTACCCTTTCAAAGGAACCTGGTGAATATAACTTTAGCTGTGTAATGTTATTTGAGTCAAACGCACTCAAAGAAGTCGAAGACAGGAAGACTATCTACGTTTTAGGTAAGTATTGCCATCTCCCCTGAGAAAAATGTATACGTTATGATTTTTCCACTTTAATCAGTGGTTAAAACAAATTCCGAAATGGTGAATGAAAGGGTATGGAGTAAATGCATATGAGACAAAGTCTCTATAAATACATGGTAAAAATAAGCAAAGGAGCAATGCTTTTATTGTTGTTCTTATTGAACACTTATTGAAACTTTACGATATGACAGTCTAGATGATATGTTTTATGCATTGGATATGTTGAAAAGGGTATTGTACTGGGATACTGGGTTGTGCTTGGCAGTCCAAGTTTAAGATTGAAATTAAAGTACATGTGTGTTGATGACAAAAATAGATATTATTTATTTAAATGGTTAGAGCCGTAGATCAAACATACTAACGGATATGGTCGGTCCATGGCGTTTGCGCTTCAGTATAGTGTTTGGTCGATAATAACTACTACCGAAGTTACTGTGAATTAGGTTCTGCATATGCGCATTTTGACAACTTATGTCTCTTCAGTGCAGATAAAATCTAGACGTTTGGAAGACCATAAACTGAAAACAACGACAGTAGAATAACGAAGGAACAATGCACAAGATTACATAAATCAAAGTCAAGAGACAATGCAAAGGCAAGAACACCAGAAGACAGAAGACCAAAGACACTAATGTCCACAAAAAAACCACACAAACACTAAAAATATTACACAAAGAAGTAAAGCACTAACAGTGTGGACTCTCAAAATACATAGGGTCATCATGTTTAAAATGTTTAAAACTGACAGAGAACAAATAACAGGTATGATCTAAATGTAAAGCCAAAACCAGCTAAGGAGAGAGCTTTGCATAAGGGAGATACTCCGTAGTTTTCAATGAAATTTAAAAACATTTAGATATTGCAATGTCCTAAATAGAATCGGCTTACAGATCAGCACCGAAGTACTGACTACTAAACTGGTGAATCCCCCATGGACTACCAGTCCACGAGCCGAGGTATCAATCCAGTGGTAACAGATAACTTAATACCGAAGTTACTTTGAATTTAGTTTCTGCATATGCGCATTTCGACAATTTATGTCGATAAAAGTGTCCACATATTTATGAATAATTATAATCCTCTTCACGATGCTTTTCTGCACTAAATATCTCAAATTAGCATCTAGTCAAAATTCTTTATTTCTACATTTTTTTTTCTTAGAAGAAATTGTCGCAAAAAGATTTCTAAATCAGTAATGTTTTTAACAGAAGAGGTAGATGGGGGCAATATTAATAAGAAAGGCAAAATAAACAGATACGGAACATTTACAAGAAACCCAGAAGTAAAATAGGAGTTGAAAATGTCAATTTTATGTAAGCAGCAAAAATTAAAATGATTGCGGATATGCCTAATTAGGATACACTAGGTTACATAAAAACCGAAGGAATGAAAGCATTGAAAATAAAAATGATCATGGGGCTTAAAACTGTTGCTAGGTATGTCTTCAATATGAAGTAAGAGCAAATTGAAAGCTGAATGGTAATCTCAAGATGGAGAACATCAACGGAAAGCGTTTTTTTCCATAATATGGGTCTACAATCTTTTTATTTAGTATTTGTCTAATGTGCATTTACTCAATATTCTTTCACTGTTTATACATTATGTTGACGAATTAACTCCATAGATTTTTGTTGTGGTACACATTTGTTCTAGCTCAGCTTGCAAATTGATGAGAAGTGTGCACAAATTGATGAAATGCATACATTTGTAATATATGTAGACGTCAACGGAATAACATAATATACTGTTCGTGACGAAAAAAAATCTCTCAAACTACATTGTATTTGTCTCTTAAAGGTCTATATAATGTTGCTGATTACAACTATACAAAGCAATCTATTCGCATTATTATAAACATGCAAGTTATAATTTTTGTAGAACTACGATAAAAGGTAAACACAAAGCTATCTTAAGACCACAACGTCGCGTTCCATTGTATGACTTGTTTCTAGTTTTGATGGTCTTGATTTGATAGACACCAGTCTATCAAGCTGTTTTCCTTTGCGATAGTCTGCAACTGGTATGTTTGTGAGACTTGCCGCAGACCTGGTGATCGCTTAGTTGAGCATCTTTGATCCGTAACACCTCACGAAGACACCCATCGGTAACTATTTCAGGTTTTGCCAACATTCCATGGAAGGCATGAATGTGACAATCCTTACTCAGTCGGACAGTTCACGACAATACCGACAACAGTTAGAACAACAAATCATATTATATCTGGGGACCTCAAAACCCAAAAGGTATAAATATAAAAACTATCGTTTTATGTACAATACTTTGACTTTGGCTTAATATTTACTTTTTAATATTATTTTTCATCTTTATTATTTCCTCAGGGGGTCCAACCTAATTGGTTTGAGAAGTCCTATTATGGTTGGAGCAAAATTGTTTCTGTATCAGTTTGGGTTATTAAGAGCAATTATTATATAACTGAATCTTTTTCGTTCAATACTTGTTCAAAATATTAAAGATTTCGCAAATTATTGAGAAAAACCGTTCCGAAAATATCGCAGAAGTTCAAGATGTGGGTCGTTGACGTTTTTCTTCAATAAAATTCGAAATCTTATATATTTTGAACAAATATTGACTGAAAAGGGTGAAATTATTTAGTCATTGCCCGAAGGTAACATTTTTATCAACTGAAAGGTTCTTCCTAACTTAAATACATCGGCAAACGAATACCGAAGCAAGAACGAGGAAAGGGGAAATTCCAACATTATAAATCCAATATCACGGCAATTCACAGCAACACGAATTGAGACAGTATGACAAAGACACAACAAACAAACAAAAATAAACAAAAACGCCACAAAATTTTAGCCCTAGTAGTGTGAACCCCTATAAAAACTAAGGTATCATCAGGTGCTCCGGAAGGGTACGCATGATCTGCTCCACGCGTGGCACCTGTCACACTGCCAGTGAAAAGTCCGATTTTGTCTCAGTCGGTGTTAGTCAGTCCGGTAACAAACTCTGGATCTACCCAAATATATCTGCATTGTAATGGTCTGTCAAATCGTTGTGACGACCGTAAAACTTCTGAAATGACAATTGCAACAGTGACTGAACATACACTTGATGTATAAGTTTTTGAGACAGTAATATCGCTCTGTCGACAAAATCGCTGTACAAACTACAGGCACGGCAATAGCGAATGAGTTGTGAAATGTACACGCCATATGCCGGAGAAGTGGGAATATTACAGCTCAGAAACGGGAAGTTATCTATTGGAAAGTCGAAATCATCACGCTTGTCGTAAAGTATTGTTTTCAGACGTCCAGAGTTGTCAATGTAGAGGTATAGGTCCAGGTATGATGCTGATAATGGTGTATCAGTGGTTTCTTTAATTTCGAGTTCATTTGGGTATAAAAGATGAAGGTTATCCTTAGATTGAGGATTGTTCAATGAAAGAACATCATCTGTATAACGGAAACTGAAATAACAGGATTTGGCTAGCTTGTTGTCTTTTTTCTGAACTAGCCCTTGTATGAACCTGGCTTCAAACGAATAAAGAAACAAATCTGAGTAGTTGATATAGGAAAAAGCCGTAGGTTTTTGAAAACATGTTTTCAAAAACCTACGGCTTTTTCCCATATCAACTACTATCTACGGGACTAACGAGAATAAATAAACATGTAAGATTTGTTATTCACTACAGTTGAGACGGGTAAAACGGGCTAGATTCTTAATTCACTCACATTTTTTACGTTGCTTGCGGTTTAAGCATAACACGGGTTATACATAACACTGACGTGTATATCTGGTTCTAAACTTTTGATTCCTATATATTTCTAGTAACTCTGACAGGTCGTCACCAGTTACTCTCTCTATAACGAATATATTGCTAAAAGGATAATATAAATATACGATTTCCCCTTGAATATCAAGTATTTCGTAAAAACCATACACCTTTGTTTTTATTTTTTTTAGATTGGTCAAATCATATGCAAGCATTTTTTT
>MJUU01027831.1:0-31337 GCA_002080025.1 Modiolus philippinarum
CCTTTCTTCAATTCCGTCAATCCAAACATTGTGGGTAGTTCGGCTAAACCCACGGGTAAAAAGTTGATGGAATCTATCATCCGAATGCGACATCCGGGGACTTCGATATACATGTTTTTGGTTCCGTTTGCTATGATCGTTGGCTTCACTCCTTGTTGGTATAAATATCCTAATATTGGTAACGAATCGTAACCTTTGAAATTGTGTGCGATGACGGTTGCTCCCTGGTTCTCTCCAGAAAACAGCCACTTACAAAAATGTTCGTTTGTGTTGGGTCCGGCAAATACCAATTCGTTCTTTCCACATGTCTGACAGATGCTATCTTTATCTAGATTTCGATCCATGCATTTCAAACAGACTTTGTGTACAACGCATAAATTAGGTTTGTGTTCGGAAGCTCCACACTTCATTGATTTGCAATGAGTGCACTTGCCGTTATCATCGGGCGAGTATCCTTGATCGCACTGGATTTTGTCATCTTGGGTACATTCAAAGTCGAAGAAAATATAAATCTGTTTCTTCTGTCCATCCTTGGTATCCACGGGTTGCATGTAGCACTGGTGTCCAAATGGATAATAATCTCTACAGGTCTGACAATAAACGTTTCCACAGGTATGATCTCCATATCGTTTGTTCACAGTTTGTCCACAATTCTTACATTTATAATAAGTAGTACACGTCGAGTTTCCAGAAGGCGTCTTCTTTTTGTGTAGGTCGTAACATGTCGACCCTTTGAAATATCGCCCACAATCGGTACATGATATCCAGTCATCTTTGCTCTGGTTGTGAATTTTCCTACAATAATGACATGCGTTATTGCATACATGTTCCTCTTTATGATCGTATCCCTTTTTACAGTCGGTACAGAAGTAGACGCGACCAAGAAACGCAGTCATGCTTGTAATGACATCGTAATGGTTGTCGTGGTAGTACAGGTATATTTTTTTCTCGGCTTTTGGGCCATGATAAATGATTCCGTTGAAATGATCTCTGGATATTACATGTATTTGATATTCCGGTAGAATCGATTGAAATTGTTTGATCTCTTCGATGCCGCATTGTTGTACTGGTACTCCCGCTTTTGTGTGTAGATCTAATGCCAATTCTTTTTGGATGTACTTGCCAAGTCTGATAGAGTTCCATTGCATGTGTTCTTCTATCTTTGCTTTGGCCGTTACGATGGCTCTGGCACAGCATAGATTGTCATCGTTCTGTATACGAATGATACATCGCTTATCCTTCAGGAACCTTTCGGCGTCCACGTATTCACATTTCTTTCTGGTACCACCCTTGGGAAGGCTAACATGAATAACATTTAACTGGATACTCTGGTCTAAGACAAAGTGTTCGTTGGACTGCAGCACTCGTTCTATTTCTGCTAATAGTATGTCACCTGTCACCTGTCTCATTTGCATGAATGGTAATCTGATGGGGAAATCCAGGTCTGGGCATTCAAGGGTGACCTGCACCAAATCTTCTTCTTTTATTCCGCTGGTGACGTCAGATAAAATGGAGTTGAATAGTTTTTGTAACGACTGTAAAATATCTTGAACATTGTGGACGTTTAGGTTTTTAAAGGTCACTTTGTACTCTGTCGACTCGGTGTTAAAACGAGGTATTTTCGTTCCTTTCACCTTTTCAATGATGTAATGTTGCTTGGGTTGGGTAACATCTAAAGGTTGAATAGATGATCCGAATCCAATTTGATGTTTCTCTTTCTGGTGCTCGTACAGGTTATCTTTGCTTCTATATAGTAATCCACACTTGGTACACGGAAAGTAGCTGTCGTTGTCGTGTTTTCTCTCGTGTCTGTCTAGATTATCTTTCCTAGTGAAACGTTTCAGGCATATTCCACAGGTAAACACGTTGTGTTCTTTATTTAGTCGGTAATGCTTCAACAGCTGACTCCTTTTGACAAAGGTTTCCTGACAATATTCGCACGTATGCATCTGTAAAAGATAATACACTTTTTAATTATGTATTATTGATTATTATTTAATTCTTTATTATTTATATATTACTACATTATATTATTATTGATTACTTATTTAATTCTGTATTATTGATTACTTATTTGGTCTCTTTTAATAACTTTATTGTTCAATTAAACTTTAAGTTCAAAATTTCTATAAGACTTCAATGTACTTTAAATTTAGTTCACTTACCTTTGTTCTGTTTATCTTCACCGGGAACGTCTGTTCAATTCGGCTGTTAGTGGCAGAATGAAAAAGTTGCTCGATGCGTCTGATTTTATACAGGAAGACGCGTTGTAACGACGGTACTAATTGGTCGGTTATTTTTGTTACGGGTTTTGTGATTGGTCGATTAATCTGTGTTCTGATTGGCTGGATTTATCACAAAGTCGGCGTTTGATTGGTTGAATTCCCTGCAATTTGATTGGTCGGTTCATTTGTCTTCTGTTATGTTTCTTTTAATAGATCGAATATTCCAGAAGATGATTTTTCAGGTGTACGGATCGATGATTCTATTGAATCATACTGACGCTATATAATAGGAGTGTTTTAATTACTTTATGCTTCGCATATTTTATGAATTGAATTAATAAGATTTTACTATGTGTTAGATGTATTGATTTTCTGCTTAAATTTCACAATTTTTCCACATGTTTTGTTTATTTTCTTTTTCGTTTAACATTTTTGTAACTATTTTGTATTTTCACTTTGCAATTTTCTGATTCTTATCATACACGTCTTGTTTATTTTCGTGTTCGTTAAATAATTTTATAACTTTTTTTGTATATTGTTTAGTATGTTTTAAACTTATTGAACGCATTTTTCTATCCAGTTCCCATTTTGTTTCACTTTTATCACATCTGTTTTGTTATTTTTGAGTTTTTGTGATGACATGTTGTTTTATATAATTTTTGTTAAGATTATGTATAAATTTTGTTTTTACTTTGTGTATCTTTGCATAATTTTTCTAGTTGTATTGTTAATTTTGATAATTTTTTGTTTAAATTGTGTTTTTCTTTTGATGTTGTGCGTTTTTTCAAGGTAATTCCAGGTTTCTGCGGCGGCGAGACCTATTTTTCTTCTGTGCGGCGGTGAAATTGACGCTTTTAGCGTTTCTGCGGCGGCGAGACCTATTTTTCTTCTGTGCGGCGGCGAAATTGACGCTTTTAGCGTTTAAAATCGAGAATTGCTGGATTTGTTCTTGATATTTTCAGTTTTCTACGGTGGATAAGCGGCTTCTGCTGCTGCTGCTGCTGCTGCTGCTGCTGGGTCTAGTCATAATATTGCTGCTGCTGCTGCTGCTGGGCGGTTTGTAATATTACTGCTGTTCATGGGTTTATTTTACTTTTCCTAAAGTACTGGCAGGGAAGGGTTTAATCACACATGAATCGAGGGCATATAAGAATAACAAAGTCATTGTCAATTTCATAGTTTATTTTCTCCGTCATGAGACAGACACGGGTCGGAGATCCACGTTTACATTGTATCTGGAGTTAAAGTCCATTCAACTGGATATTGATTTCCTCTGCATCTTCATTGGTCGGGATTTGTACTGTCTCGAGGGAGCTGTTCATTGGTTTGTTTTGTACTATCTTCAAAGTGATGGTAAAACCATTCATGTTGTTAGGTTGGACTGGAGTGTCTTATCTACTTTGATGTTTGGTGCGTTGATGGCGTAGTAAACTGTCCTTTCTACTGCATTTCTGTCCACATTCTTCACAACGAAGCGTGTTGGGCTTGATTCTATGTGTATTCATGTGTCGTTGGAGATTATCTAGTCGACTAAAGGTTTGGTGGCATATTCCGCAGTTTCGTCTCAGTGATTGACTTCTCTCAGTCATACAATAAGGCCCAGTTCTGGACATCTTATTGAGTCTTGCTGTTTTCATTCGTCTCAGTGGTTGACTTTTTGTCTCAGTCAAACAATAAGGGACAATTCTGGACATCTTATTGAGTCTTGTAGTTTTCAATCGTCTCAGTGGTTGACTTCTCTCAGTCATACAATAGGGCGCTGTTCTGGACATCTTATTGAGTTTTGCTGTTTTCATTGGATCTGTTTAGTTCCTGGAACTTCGTTATGTTAAAGCTCCGCTTCTATACACGTCTGTTCAGTTCGAAGGTTAGAAGCAGAATGGGAACTTCAGTCGTTGTGGCTTGTTTTATGGGCGGTTTGAATTGGTTGATTGAGCCCCTGTCAAAATGGTGGGACCCCCTAACAGCCATATCATATGAGATGGGACTTCGTAAATGTGTTCAATGGGTTAAGAATGACAAAGATACCGCCGAAAACATATATCACACAACTATTTAAGTATATTTTGTAAAATGCACTGATTGACCCCCTGTCAAAATTTTGGACCACCTTTCACACCCCTACTATTACAGATACGACCTCACAAATACCACCATTCGATTTAGATGCATAAGGTAACCCCGAAGACATATATAACACGTCTGTAGCACTCGGCTTAGAAAAAAATTGCTTTTTGGGCCATTGCCGAAATTTTGGACCCCCTCGTTGCACCCATACTATTAGAGATAGGGCTTAATGGATGGCACCAATCGTTTAAGATGGTCAAAGTTACACCGAAAACATATATAACATCGCTATAGTACTTGACTTAGGAAAAATTGAAATTTGGACGATTCCCGAAATTTTGGACCCCTTTTTGCACCCATACTATAAGAGATATGACTTAATACATGTCACCAATTGATTTAGAATGTTAAAGTTAGCCCGAAAACATATATAACACTTCTATAGTACTCGTCTTCAAAAATATATATTTTGGGCCATTCCCGAAATTTCGGGTACCCCTATCTCCCACACGGTAAGAGATAGAGACTTGAAACCTTTACCAATCGCTGAAGGAGCTCAATGTTACCCCGGATTGATATATACATTGTAGGGAAACGAACGATAACTCTGGAAATCGAGGTTAAAAATAGTAGTTGGGGAATGGACGACCCTCCCCCTTTTTTACGCAGTAAAAAGCTAAAAGTTATACTCACTTCAGTTGACGTCATACTTCCGGTTGACGTCATTTCCGATGACGTCACCTCGTCACACTTCCGGTCACTTCCGGTGACGTCATACTTCCGGTCACGTGACCTATGACCTATACTTCCGCCTGCTCCTCTTGCTCCTCGTCAAATAATAACTGAACTGTGCCTATATACTACTATTGGACCCTATGGGAAAAATCACATTTTCATCTTTTCCTCTGAAACCACCGAAGCAAATTCAACCAAACTTTACAGGAATTATGTACTAAAGGTCCTTGACAAAGAATACGAATTTTGTACCGATCCGATAAAAACCATGGCTGCCGACGCGGAACGTAGTTTAACATTGGACCCTACGGGAAAGTCACATTTTCATCTTCTCCTCTGAAACCACTGAAGCAAATTCAACCAAACTTTACAGGAATGATGTATTAAAGGTCCTTTACAAAGATTACTCATTTCGCTCCGATCCGCTAAAAACATGGCCACCAGCGCGGAACTAATGTTTCTCATTGGACCCTATGGGAAAAATCACATCTTCATCTTCTCCTCTAAAACGAATGAAGCAAATTCAACCAAACTTTACAGGAATAATGTACTTAAGGTTCTTGACAAAGAATACTCATTTTGATCCAATCTGATTAAAAACATGGCCGCCTGCGCGGAACTTAGTTTAACATTGGACCTTAAGGGAAAATCATATTTTCATCTTCTCCTTTGAAACCACCAATGCAAATTAAACCAAACTTTACAAGAATGATGTACTAAAAGTCCTTTACGAAGATTGGTAATTTCGTTCTGATCCAATAAAAAACATGGCGGCCAGCGCAGAACTTAGGTTTAGCATTCGACCCTATGGGAAAAATCACATTTTCATGTTCTCTGAAACCACTGAAGCAAATTCAACCAAACTTTACAGCAATGATCTCCTCAACGTCCTTGACAAAGATTGCTCATTTTATTCCGATCCCATAAAAACATGGCCGCAAGCGTGGAATTTAGGTTTAACATTGGACTCTATGGGAAAATCACATTTTCATCTTCTCCTCTAAAACCACCCAAGCAAATTCAACCAAACTTTACAGGAATGATGTACTAAAGGTCCTTTACATTACAAAGATGGCCCATTTCGTTTCGATCCGACAAAAAACATGGCGACCAGCGCAGAACTTAGGTTAAACATTGGACCCTATGGGAAAAATCACATTTTCATCTTCTCCTCTGAAACAGCTGAAGCAAATTCAACCAATCTTTACAGGAATGATGTTCTTAAGGTCCTTGACAAAGAATGCCCAATTTGTTCCGATCCGATAAAAAACGTGACCGCCAGCTCGGAACTTAGGTTTAGCTTTGGACCCTATAAGAAAAATCACATTTTCATCTTCTACTCTGAAACCGCTGAAGCAAATTCAACCAAACTTTACATGAGTGATGTATGGAAAGTCCTGTACAAAGATTGCTCATTTCATTACAATCCGATAGCAAACATAGCCGCCAGCATGGAACATAGTTTTACATTTGACTCTATGTGAAAATCACATTTTTATCTTATGAAACCACTGACAAATTCAACCAAACTTTAGAGGAATGATTTACAGGAAGTACAACAATACTTATTTCATTTTGATCCGGTAAAAAACATGGCCTCCACTGCAGAACATTGTTGAACATTTGAGCCCGATATGAAAAAGCCATTCTTTTCATCATCTTCTCTGAAACTATTCAAGCAAATTTAACTAAATGTACAGAAGGTCCTTTGCAAAAATTACTCATTCCAATAGGATGAGACAAAAAACACGGGTGTAAATGGAGAACTTTGATAAATATTAGACCCCATTGGTAATAAACATATTTTTGGTCATGCAATTCATAGAAGCATTTTGTCAGGTGAGCGATACAGGCTCAGTCTCTGAGCCTCTAGTTTTAAAAATTGCATCTTCGTCTTTGTACAACAAAAGGTCTAAGTACAAAGCTGAAGAAATTGTATTAATCTTTAATTTCAAGCTCCTTGAGATAGTTGTGATGTATTCTGAAATTAAGATGAAGTACATTGTCAATATTGCAGAGTCAAAATGGTTTTTTCTTTTCATAAATTGAAAGGTCATCGGTGCGTAGCTAGTTCCAATTAGAATCCCGATTGTGTGTTAAAAATACCTCAAAATTCAACAACAATGTTGTTGATCAAAATTTCTAACATCATGATTACGTCATTATTAATTCCGAGATTACGAGGTGTGGTTCTTCACAAAGTGTGGTATGATTTTAAGCTCACCTGACCCAAAGGGTCAGTGTGAGCTATTGCCACCACTTGGCGTCCGTCGTCCGTCCGTTGAATTTTTCACATTTTCATTTTCTCCTCTGAAACTACTTAAGCAAATTCAACCAAACTTTTATAGGAATGATGTATGGAAGGTCTTTTACAAATATTGTTAATTTCCTTCCGATCCGACAAAAAACATGGCCGCCAGCGCGGAACTTAGGTTTAACATTGGACCCTACGGGAAAATCACATTTTCATCTTCTGCTCTGAAACCACAGAAGCAAATTCAACCAAATCTTACAGGAATGATTGACTTAAGGTCCTTAGCAATTATTGCTCACTTCGTTCTCATCCGACGAAAAACATGGGCGCCAGCACGGAACATGGTTTAACATTGGACCCTATGGGAAAATCACATTTTCATCTTCTGCTCTGAAACGGCTAAAGCAAATTAAACCAAACTTTACAGGAATGATGTACTTAAGGTCCTTGACAAAGAGTGCTCATTTACTTCCAATCCGATGATAAACATGATCGCAAGCGCGGAATTAAGGTTTAACATTGGACCCTCAGAGAAAAATCACATTTTCATCTTCTGTCCTGAAATGGCTGAAGCAAATTCAACCAATCTTTACAGGAATGATGTACTAAAGGTCCTTAACAAATTTTACTCATTTTGTTCTGATCAGAGAAAAAACATGGCCGCCAGCACGTAACATAGTTTAACATTGGACGCTATGGGAAAATCTCTTCTGAAACTACAGAAGCAAATTCAACCCAACTTAACAGGAATGATGTATTTAAGGTCCTAAACAAAGATTACTCATTTCGCTCCAATCCAATAAAAACCATGGCCGCCAGCATTGAACATAATTTAACATTGGACCCTATGGGACAATCAAATTTTCATCTTCTCCTCTGAAACCACTGAAGCAAATTCAACCAAACTTTACAGGAATTATATACGGAAGGTACTTTTCAAAAATTGCTCATTTCTTTTCGATCCGACAAAAACCATGGCCTCCACTGCAGAACATATTCGAAATTCGTAGCCCGGTATGTGAAAACCATACTTTTCATTGTCTTCTCTGAAACTATTCAAGCAAATTTAACTAAAATGTATTTGAATGATGTATTGAGGGTCCTTTGCAAATATTACTCATTTCAATAGGATCAGACAAAAACACTTGTGGCAATGGAGAACAGCTTAACATTAGACCCCATTGGTAAAATACATCTCTTTTGGTCATGCATGGCATAGAAGAATTTTGTCAGGAACAAAATTTTGATACAGGCTCAGTCTCTGAGCCTCTAGTTCCAACCGATGAAGAGAAACCGGGCATTATTAATTATTATACAATTTGAAGTATTAAGTTGACACAACACATCTGCCGGTAAAAAGTCCGATTCTGTCACAGTCGGTGTTAGTCAGTCCGGTAACAAACTCTGGATCTACCCAAAGATATCTGTTCTCATTTGTGAAACAGAAACATTGTAATGGTCTGTCAAATCTTGGTGACGACCTTAAAATCGTCTGAAGTGACAATTGCAACAGTGACTGAACATACCCTTGATGTATAAGTTTTTGAGACAGTAATTTCGCTCTGTTGACAAAATTGTATTGAATCATTGCCATAACGAAAAGAAAAAACATACATATCTCTACCTTGCAAGAGAGAAAAGTGACAATGAAACGATAAGAAGTAAATGCACATGATACCAAGTCTCTACAACAACATGGTAAAACTAAGCAATATGGAACAACGCTTTTATTTTACAATGTACAACATGTACAATATATATCCAGTTTACGTAGTACTTGTTTAATAGGGACATATTTCGGAATGAATGTTGTAAAAAACAGTCTCTTAGTCAAGCTGTAGTATTCTAGGGCTATAACAACGAACGAAAGTTGACATCAGTGTGACGGTATCCATCTTTGTTGGGCCGCTGCAAGAATATGACCCTGAGGTCAAAGGTCAAGGGCTACCAACCATGGTGACGATCTATCGATATACCAAATATCAAGAGCTTTTCTCGAAAGAGAGAAACGTTATATTCACGACTTGACTTTGTCATTGAAAAGCATGAATGTGACCCTAGGGTCAAGGTCATGGTCAAGGGTAACCAACCATGGTACGCGACACGTCGCCCTGAGGTGATCTATTTACATGCCAAATATCAAAAACCTATCTCAAAAGAGAGTAAAATTTTAAATTCGGGACACGACATTGTCATTGAAAAAGCAAGAATTTGACCCTGAGGGCAAAGGACAAGTTCAAGAGTCACTAACCATGGCACGCGACACGTCACCTTGAGTTGGTCTATCCACATGCTAAATACACAAAGATGTAGTCTGGTCAAGATTTTATAATTGAAAAAGCAAGAATGTGACCCTTAGTTCAAAGGTCAAGTGTCACCAACCATGATACGCGACATGTTGAATTGAGTTGATCTATCCACATACCAAATATCAAAAACCTATCTCAAAAGAGAGTACAATTATATTCGGGACACGAACTTGTCATTGAAATAGGAAGAATTTGTCCCTGGGGTCAAAGGACAAGCTCAAGGGTCACTAACCATGGTACACGACACGTCACATCCACATGCCAAATACGCAAAGCCTATTTCAAAAGAGAGAAAAGATGTAGTCTGGTAAAGATTTAAATATTAAAAAAGCAAGAATGTGACCCTTAGTTCAAAGGTCAAGTGTCACCAACCATGATACGACCTGATCTTGTCATTGAAAAGCATGAATGTGACCCTGGGGTCAAGGTCTTGGTCAATGGTAGCCAACCATGGTACGCGACACGTCGTCTTGAGACGATCTATCCACATGCCAAATATCAAAAACCTATCTCAAAAGAGAGTAAAATTTTATATTCGGGACACGACATTGTCATTGAAAAAGCAAGAATTTGACCCTGAGGACAAAGGACAAGTTCAAGAGTCACTAACCATGGTACGCGACACGTCACCTTGAGTTGGTCTATCCACATGCTAAATACACAAAGATGTAGTCTGGTCAAGATTTTATAATTGAAAAAGCAAGAATGTGACCCTTAGTTCAAAGGTCAAGTGTCACCAACCATGATCCGCGACATGTCGAATTGAGTTGATCTATCCACATATTAAATATCAATAGTGTATCTCAAAAGAGAAAAAAAGTTATGTCCGGACACAAGTAACTTTGTCATTGAAAAAACATGATTGTGACCCTTAGGTCAAGAGTCAAGGTTAGGGGTCAACAATTATGGTTCGTAACAAATTGCCTTGAGGTTTTCTGTCCACATGCTAAATATCAAAAGCCTATCTCAAAAGAGAGAAAAGTTATAACCCGAACATGATTCTTCCAGACGGACGGATGGACAGACTGATCAATATAGGTCGTCCGCCACTTTTTGTGGCGGGCCTTAATAGACTTTGTCTACAATTGACGTCGTAGAATAGTTAAAGAATCAAAGAAAAACGGGTGTAAAGCTCTTAGCGTGTGTCGATTTTGACCTTTTTTTCAAAACTCTTCAATTGATTATTTGCTTTACTATAGTGTCCCGTGTCCAATTTTGTATGTACAGTGCTCTGTTTGTCTCACAAAACTGAAGAAACAAACAGTGGTGGTATCTTTATATAATTCTTATTAATCTACAGCATATTATTGCATCCATTATTTTGTTAATTCTGGTTCCAAAGGTATATTTTTGTATTCCATTTAAAAAAATGATGAAAATGTCACATTTTCCACTCAATTGTAGATGAGATAAATGTAACTTGATGAATTTACCTTTAACGGATTTGCCTGGCTCCAAAACTATAATAGAGATACATTTAGTTGAAGAGATGTTTTCTGTGTGAATGGTAAATTCATCTTTAGTAAGGCATAAATTTATAGCTTTAGCTCTGAGACTCTAATAGTAAGTGCAAAATGTTATCAAATAATACAGATTTTCCAAGTATATTCCCTTGGAACGCTATCAATAGCTAGTTGTTATAAAATGTATAACCTCTGACTAAGTTCTAAAAGTTATTTCACTCTTTTTTTACACTAACATTAGTTTTAAGACAGGTTTGGTTCAATTCCAGCCTGAAGTACTTTAAAAATAATCGGGTATATAAATATTGAGGGGTTCATAAAATATAATTACATATTACCAAACCTACTGTAAATTTAGTTTCTGCATACCGTCTCTTCAGTACAAATGAAAACCACGAGTTCAATATGGTTTATGTATACAACGAGAACTAAGTTGATTATGAAATTTCTCACATCGCGTTAAATAAATTTTGCAGATGTTTGAAAACGAGGCATGCCGAGTTTTTAAACATTTGACAATTTATTTAACATGATGTCATAAATTTTATAATTGACGTAGAAAATCCGAAATCCGAATAGATTTGGCGGGAATTTTCACAGAGAGAGAGGGGAAACATTTTTATCACATCGGTCAGGCCTTGGTTGAATTAGCTAGGAATTAGAGAAAAGATGTTAAAAAAATGCTAGAGTACATATAACCAATCCAATCTAAAATCAGCCAAGGACAGAGATTTGCATGAGGGAGAAACTCCTTAGCTAAAAAAAATATTTTAAAATTTAAATATTTCAAGTTAAAATCGGCTTTCGGGTCAGCATCTAGGTACTCACTGCTGGGTTAGTGAATACCCTCATGGACTTACAATTCACCAGCAGAGGTATCGACCAAAGAGTATTAACGAATATCTTAATACCGAACTTAGGGTACATTTAGTCCCTTGATAATACCAATAAATACATAACAGGGATATCCAGACATAAACCGTAATCTGGAAAAGAAAGGAAATGGGGTAAATGTCGAGGAGACAACATCCCATATCCAGGTTAAAACGACCCAAAACAAAGCATCTAGGGGTCACTGTACGGTCTTCACACAGCGAGGAACCTCACACCATATAGCAAGCCCTCAATGGCCATAAAAAGGTAAAAAAGTGAATAAGTGAATAAATCAATGGAAACAAACCACATCCAATAACCCAAATATCAAGAAACTAAAATTTTATAAGAAGACAAGGACAAGCCAATGACCAACATAATCATGACTTGGGACAGGCACAAAAAATTGCGGTGGGGTTTAACTCGTTTTCTTTGATCCAAACCCTCCCCGTATTGTTACAGAATTAAATCAATAAAATTTAATTTGTTTTGTTACAAAAAATGTTCCTTTTAAACTAATATAAATAATGTTTTGAAAAAAAAATAGTTTCTGAACATATGGTTATATCGGCAACTTGTGTCCCTTGAGTACAGATCGTGTCACATCTGAATATTTGGATGACCATAAGCTCAAAAATCTGATAGATCAAATAACCAAATTGATATAAACGTGTGTTTATAAAGTACAACTGCTTTGTGGTGTAAACCTAACAAAATGACTGACAGAAAGACTCAAAGAGAACACTTCACTTAGGATCAGCTACATGTACCTAACAGATTTTTCAAAAACATATATACCTCACTTACCGTGTGACGAGCAGGAAATGCTTACCCTTTCGGAGCACCTGATGTCACTCTCAGTTTCACTGGAGTTAAAACTGTGAGTGCCTTTGTTTTGAATGTTGTAATTTCTGTTTCTGTGCTTTGTGTCTGTCTAACGTCATTTGCCTTTTTTTTTGTGTTTGTCTAACCTCATTGTTTTCTGTGTTCTCGTTTTAGCTGTGTCTTTGGACTTCGATTTATGTAAATTTCACTTCTTTGTTCCTTCGGTATTCTACTGTCGTTGTTTAAGACCACAATGACGTCCTTGTTCAGTAACCTGGTTTTACCATGTATTTGTAGAGATTGTCTTTTATGCATCTACTCCAAATGCTTTCATATCCTTTCAATATAAATCCAAGGCTCTACCGAATGTATCGATCAATTAGCTACACATTGGTTTGCTGGGGATGAACAGTGCATCGTAGGTTTATTAATATACATTCAGTTGCAGTATACATTTTTGAATTAAAAAAACGCCCTAAATGACAAACCTTATGTCTTTATGACGTTATTATAACAACGTGTATCGCAATCATTTCATTGCACTTCGCAGAAAAAATAACTCTAAATATTGTCTTAATTACACTCGGCCAATTATACACAAACATTTCAATAATAATTAACAGAACTTGTTTAGTCAACATCACTAGTGAGGCCTATATCTATAAAAAAAAATATATTCTTCAAATCAAAATAAAATTATTTATTTTTCATGACAAGTTAGATTGGTATATTTATTTTCATTGGCACCTGGATTAAATTATTTATTATCACTTATAGCCCCCCTTTTCCCCCGTAAATCAAATATTTGAAAGAGACGCATTGCAACCCCATAACAGGGTTCATGCAGATCATGCACACTATCATGAAAGTGAAAGTGCAAAAGGGAAAAACGGTTGACTTGCACTCTCAGTAAAGTTTACTTCAATTCTAAATTTTTTTGTCGTCTGATATATCTGGATTCATCTTCAACTGTTCAATAAAACGATATTTTTTACAACATTCAAGATATACTTGTTGCACACCATTTTCTTAATACTCCTTGTTTAACATACGTTCTGTATCTTTTCTATTCTTTTCAACAAACATAATAAATCGGGTCAATCATTCGACGTAAACGCCATTTCTAGAACAACAACACCATCAATAGTTTAAAATCTTGTATATTATAGACTTGAAAACATTTGACTGTGCAGTTTAAGTCATTTGCACAAATCAAATCAAACGTATAAAAGATACATACTGAATTAAACGACGGTGGTCAAGAACTTCATCGCTATAGTTAATTAGTGTACGAAAATACATGAAAGCGAAATTTTTCCTGCATATGTGCGAGTTTTTTTGTTTTTTTTTTTGTTTTTTTTGGGGGGGTGTACTAATGCTGATTTTTTTCCCCATTATGTAAGTTTCATGTGACTTCCCATTAAATGATCGATTTGAGACTGTAAAAAGTTTTCTGTATTCAAAATAAATGTAATTTCTCTGTATTTTATAAATTGTAGAAATTGGCGGTAATACAAAAATCTGGAAATGAGGCCGGTCCTTCTATGTAAAACTCACAAAATGAAATGTTTCATTTGTAAAACGTAGATCTGCATCGCAAAAATTTGGAATCGTTTGAAATTTTCAAAATCCGCATCCATTTTTACCATATTAAAAAAGTTGTTACTTTCATTGATATCGTATTCATTTGTTTTGCGAGCACACAAGTAAATTATGATAATTTTTTAGGAGTACAATAACAAACTAAAGCATAAAGCAGAGTCAACTTTAGCCCACTACACAACATCTTCGCCAGCCAATAGCTAGCCAATATGACCCTAATATTAATACTTAAAACTTATTTTTTCATTTTTTTTTCCAGAACACTGTCGCTAAAACAGGCTTGTAAAACAATTTACTGCATATTATGATCGGAGCTTCATTTCAGTTCCACTTTATTTTGCGATATTTACCTTTTCGATTGATCTGAAAAAGCAAGTTCACGTTTTGTTTATTTCGCCACATTTTATTTTCGCTAATTTAGCAAAATTGAAATTCTTTGCAAATGAACTGGTAAATGCTTCGCAAAGGTACATTTACTAAAGTTCTCATTAAAATTTTTTTTAAAGGTTTCAAAAATGTTTCCACTGAAGATTTTTCTATCAACATCCCCTTTCCGAGTTGTCCTATGGCATGTTTTCAAGCAATGCAATGTATTCTTATCGTTAAGGTTGAACAAATAAGCACGACGCGTTTAAAAACGTGATATATTTCTGCACGACATATTTTAGCATTTGAAACTCAAACAGAAGAAGCAGTGCGATATGCAACAAAACTTTCCTGTTAAAATGTTTCCACATATTTTCATACACGATAATTCGTTTTTGAAGAAAGGTATTTTTACTTAAGAAACCCCCTTTACTTTTAAAGGTATTCAGATCATTTTAGAAATATCACTTGAACAAAGTATACTTTTATGACATGTCATAATACGTTCCTTTACTCTAACAAGACGGACAACTTGTTTTATGTGAATGCACACCATAAATGAAATATTCATGATTTGACTGAGACTGAACATGGATAATTCGTGACGTCAACATCGCCCATTTCACTGGCATCCCGAGTTTTATTGCTTTGCGCATGTTCGTCTTCGTCTGCTTTCGTATTGTGCTCTACGTGACTTCCTTTCATTGAAACGAATAACGTAGTGTCTGTATTTGCTGCATTTGTCTTATCACATATTTGTTTGTGTTTTTCTTCTTCAATATGATCTAAGATTAACATTTGAATTCCCGGATTACTAGACTCGTCACGTGGTTTTTCATTACTTTGTTCCAACTTCTTACGAGATCGAGTGAGCCAACCTTTGGCTGCAGTTGCAGTTTTAACTGTAGTACTTAATTTTCGTTTGGTGGATAGTGATTTAAATACTACTTTATCAAACTTGTTTAATGCATTAACAATTGAGTTACGGACCTTGCTTGCTCTTCGCACCGCATTATCTGGCATCGTTTCCATAGTAACTTCTCGATAGTGTCGATTGTGAGCTAAATAAATGATTGGCTTTAAACAGTAACTAGTCATGGCTATCATTAATGTTAGTGAAAAATACCCTCCCCACAATGATTTGTCGGTATAAGCCACAAAACTCAGAATGAAATACGGAAACCACAAGAACAGCATTAGGCATGTAACGATTAAGTAGGTTACAGCCAAGTGTAAATCAGGGTCGGAATCGTCATTCAAAAGCATTTTACTCACTTTAACTTGAGTAACAACCTTTTTCATTTTATTACGTACCATTATTATAGTGTTTTTTCTTCGCGAGTCTTTTTGAGCTTCCCACCCGAATTTTACATCGGATGATTTTCCAGGCGGTACTTGTTCATTTTCATTGGCATTATTTGAGTTGTTTTGAGAAATTGAAACGGTCAGAATTCCATCATCTTCTTTCCCGGCATTGTGTTTTGGATTTTTGTCTCCACTGTTGTTGTCTTCGTTTTCGTCTACCTCGGTATAAGCTTGTTCAGCCATTTTGCTGTTAGATTTTGAATTGGTACGTTCTTTATTTTCTGTGACCATGTTTGTTTCAGACAAAGTGTCTTCTTTAGTTTTATCAGTATTAATACTGTCTTTCTCGGAATCAACAGGTTTAATACAAACTTTGTCTTCCATATTTAAAGCCTCGTTCTTTTTAGAAGTTTTTACATTCTTATGTCTTGAATAAAGAATAATTATATAGCTGACGATATATGTAACGAAACACAGAGATATTCCGAGAACAAATATGATAGATAGATAATAAATATTGTCAAACAAAAATGGAACACATGCCGCGTGATAAAAATTATAATCTACAGTTAACCATCCACTTAAAGGAATTGCTGCAATACAAATGGCGGAAAGCCAAAAAACGAGTGATATAACAACTATTATCTTTGAATTCAAAAATATTCGTTCGTGCTTTTCCGAATTTTTAGTCTTCAATGTGCGTTCGATACTCATAACTATCAACAATCAAAACGTCATTAGATAACAGGAAGTAAATAATACACCATGTACTTTACATGCATACTTTGTGAGTTGCCATTTCTGCGAAAATGCAACCCATATTGATGGTCCAAGAAAAAATATGCACGATATGAAATCAACGAGTATCAGTTGGAATAAAAACCAGTTTGAGCGAACTTTTAGGAGGTTTCTCCTCTTTAACGTTGTAATTAGCGCACAGTTTAAGCACAGTCCCAATCCAACGATGATGATATACACACTTCCGGTTAAATAAGGCAAAACATCATTCTGGAACCAAACAAAAAAAGATCCACTCACCGAATTTACAACAGCAGGGCTCGACATTTTTACTGATTATTTTACTAATTAAATGTCGCCCTTTTTCCGAATCTTTTTACGCGTACCAGAAAAACATAGCATGCATTTAATACAAACCACAATGCTGAAACATCATATTTACTAAGCTATAGAGCAAATTGGTTTTAGTCATAAAATATAGTGATTACTTTTTTATTCATGCGTTGAAAGTTAGATGACCCTTTTTTATGCATAGCAAAGCATCTGGACAGAGACACTGACCGGGTTTATACCAAAAAACCATGTTGTAAAATATTATATTATTGTATATTAATCATAATCTACTTACAAATAGCACCTACTTTATTATACGTATTGATCAATCTGATTATAAATTCCTATGCAACGTAATCCATTTAAAATGCCGATTACACTGATTTAAATAATTAAATATTTAACAGTGTAAGATTATTAACAGAAACATAGAAGACGTGGACAAATTGTCTTAGTTTACAAAACACAATCTAGCACTTTATCGACATATCTTACATTTTCAATTTATCAAGTTTACATGTCCCACGAAAATCGCACCATGGTCCCCTACATGAATCACAGTACTGCGACTTAGTGATGTAAAGAAAATTTACCTGGGTGTTGGTGTTCCTAACAGATTTGACCGCACCCAAATATGGATTGTCTGACAAGAAAATGCCAAAAGATGGCAAAATAAAGGGACACTTATCAGAATTTTTTTCGAGTAGCTTTTTAATCCAAGATTTATTGCAATTAAACTACTAGTAGTAAGAGAAAAATATACAAAAAAAACATCCGATGCACATTCAAAACTAAAGAGAAAATATGAAGAAACCTCCCATGTGCTTGCAAAACCAGGAAAAATATATCAGAAAGAGGTCCGATTAGTTTGAAAGCAAGAAGAAAAATATCAGGAAAAACTCGTGCTTAAAAAATTAAGAAAAGCGTATAGGAGAATATCGAGTGAGATTGTAGACACAAGCGAAACGCGCAGGTACACTCCGTTAAGCTTGCAAAACCAATATAGGATAAATATATACCGGTATACATATGAAAATATCCAAATTAGCATGCAAAAACAAAGGGAAATAGATCAAGAAATCTCTGACGTCTTTGCGGATATCAGAAGAAAAATCTCCGATGTGCTTGCAAAATCAAAACAAACATCAGCTTTACTGTGCTTGCAGAATCAGGAGAAATATAACAGTAGAACTCCGTTTAGTTTGCAAACCAAAAGAAATATATATGAAAAACTTCCAAGTTACTTGCAAAAATTACTTAAAGTTTTACGGTCACCATCACGATCTTGTGGATCGCTTTCCCAGGTGGAAACAGATCGTTTACTTTACAACTAAAGTTTGTCTTTTCTCAACCGATTCAATTCGACTTTACTACCAGAGTTGACATGTTGAACACGGCGGATGTCTTATAAGAAGCAGGCGATGCTTACTCTACCGGTGCAACTGATCTGTGTTAATGGTCTGTGTTGTTCATCTGTATGTGTGTCTTCATTTTCTTCTTTTCATTCCCATACTCATGTGATGTATTGTTTCTTGGTGTTTCCGATGTTGCCGTTGTCCAGACATTGTTCGACTTTTGACTTTTCTCACTTACTTCAACAAAATTTAAAGATTCTTGGTTCGTATGCTCACTCGCTTTATTCTTGTTATCATAAAGCCGCAATATCTGTCCAGAAACCTTGGGACTAAATACACACTTCTTCTCGTGCACAGCTTGGTGGTTTTGGTTAGTTCTTTCTACGAATTCAGCAAATGGTATTGTTGTTTACATGTACCTTCCAGATACATTTGCATCTTAAAAAATCTCAATATTTTTGTTACTTTTTATGTTTCCGTAAACTGCAAGATATATAAATATAACGGAAAACAATGTCATTTTTGACGGATTGTGCATGGTTGATACAAAGACTTTTACATAGCAAACAAAATGAACAAATGTATTAACACAATAATGAAAAGTCACAACGAAATCTACCTGGATCTTTTTTATATTAATTAAAATCAAAAGACATTGCACTACATTTATCAACTAATACATGCCAGCTTAAAGGTTTAACCCGGCCACTTTTGGTTTATTTTCAACATATTAACCTCAATTGCATATATTGCACTCAAATGTATGTCATTCAATAAAAGTTTGTACATATGTAATCCAGGTGTTAATCAGAGTCATCGTGTGTAATCTATGTATTATTTCAGTGAAAAACAATATATTGCTACGAATTGTTATATCCCTATATCTAATTATGTCCGTCGTTGACTCTTTCGGTGGATCTTTCTTTACCTGGTTCCAGGATGATGTTCTACCATATTTATTAGGAACATTATACGCTGTAGTCTTAATCACTGGAATAGTTTTAAACGGTGTCTTAATAACAACATTACGGAAACGAAATTTGTTGACTATTCGTACAAATTTATTCGTTCTTCAACTTGCGATTTTGGATTTGATATCATGTATTCTATTTCTTATACCTGCAATGGTTGTTGCTTTCATGAAGAAATGGGAACTAACTGACTATTTTTGTAAAGTGCACGGAGTTCTGTTCACGTTTTGTTATCTTGTGACATTTTGGATATTAACAGTAATGAGTATAGAACGTGTGATTAGAGCAAAACATTTTGACGTTCATGATAAAATTTGTTTACGATCTAAGGCCGTGGTATTATTATCTGTTTTCATTTGGTTATTAGCTGTATCTGTAGCAGTAGTCCCAATATCCGGTTGGATATCTATATCATATGACTTCTATCAGGCAGCATGCGTTCCGGTTTTCTCAGGCAATATATATTATATGTGTATAATATTCGTGTGTGGATTTGGATTTTGTTTTGTAACGTACATTATTACATACATTGTTATATTCAGAGCTCGAACAAGGCAACTTCAGAAATCACAACCTGAAGCAACCGGTAAGGACAACGCGCCTGCTGAAAGTGCTACAGGGAACATAAACAATGTTGAAAATACGGAAGATGCGAGAAGGAACACCAACAATGTTGAAAATGCGAATTCAAGACCAGCAAGTCAAGGGAATACCGAAGGATATTCTAGTCCCAAAGTCGGATGGGAGAATAATAATAATTCAACGAATCACAGAAACAGGCCAAAGTCGAATGCATTTCTTAAAGCACGCAACAAAATGAAAACAGCAGTGAAAATGGTTCAAGTGAGTAAAATGTTTTCTGACGATAAATCAGACCCCGATTTTCATTTAGCTGTAACGTATTTAATATCAGCTTGCCTTATTTTATTCTTATGGCTTCCATATTTTATTGTGAACTTTGTTAGTATACTGGATAAACCACTGTGGGGAGGATATTTTTCATTGATGTCTGTTATTGCAATGATCAGTTATTGTTTAAAACCTGTTGTATATTTAGCTCATAATCGACATTACCGAGAGAACACTACGAAAACAATCCCTGAAAATGTTGTACAAAAAGCTACAAAGGTCCGTAACTCAATTGTTGAGGCCTTAGACAAAGTTGATAAAGTTATGTTCAAGTCATCATCTCAAAAGAAATTAAACACAACAATTACAACGGCGATTGCTGCAAAAGGCTGGCTCGCCAGAGCTCGGAGAAATATAAGATCCAGAAAATCTAATTTTCGTGGACAAAATAAAGAACATACGGATATTGAAATGATGAAACTCGAAAACATTGATGAGGATAATGATAAGCAGAATGAAAACGATGACATCGACTCTGCATCAAAACAAAGTGAAGAAAATTATACGGCAGTCACAATACCAGAAGACAAAATGCAGCAGAAAGTCACTAAAGAAAAATCTAAGTCTGATAAAGAAGAAGCTAAGTCGCAGATTAACAATACGAAAACTTCTGTTACAACTATTGACGAAACTC
Source organism: Modiolus philippinarum (assembly GCA_002080025.1). NCBI lineage: Eukaryota > Metazoa > Mollusca > Bivalvia > Mytilida > Modiolidae > Modiolus > Modiolus philippinarum. The sequence goes on from MJUU01027831.1 coordinate 20,965, forward strand.
CGATTAACAAAGAGAGAAGAAAAAGTAAGGAAGTTTTTAGACCGATGTCTTCTGATTCTCAGCAAAAAGATAATTATAGGAAAAGAAATTCCAAAGAGCATAATATATATGACAGTGATACAGTAAGCACGTTTTCGCAATCAAGTCATCATTCACAGGAAAGTTCAAAACAAAATTCATTTGTACAGGAGCGAGACCGGACGCCGATAATAAATGTTGTTCCACTTTCTAATACTAATCAAGAAGTACGTTATGAACACAACAATGAGAAACAACAAAGATTGCAAAAGGAAGGTTCAAGACAATCATTTAACAATAAACTAGATAAACAACAAACAAAGGAGAACAAAGAGCGACAAAAGAAAAAGAGTTCTAATGCATTACCTGATACATCAAATGACAAAGACCGTTCAGTACATTATGTGAACGAACAGAGAACTGGAAGCATAAAAGGGTCATCATTAAATAAAAGCTACGATAATAAATCCAACGAAAGTCCTAATCAAGAAATTAGTCAAAAACAGGACGAGAAATATCACGATTTATCTGATGTTTGTCAAAAAAATAATGAACGTAGTACAGGTAAACAACAAAATCAGCAGCAAGAAAAGGAACCACATTATGTTTCACACCATCAATCAGCACACAGAAAATCTTCAGATTCTAACATTAATCCGAATCAACCCCCGTCTGAGCCTCAACAAGATCGAGATATTTTGCAAAATTCGAATAAAACACCAAGGGATGAAATTAAGAATCAAAAAGAACAATCAAGTTCACAGATGGGTCCTGCTGCAAAGACACAAGTGCAAGGAAATCTGAATAAAGAGTCAGTTGATAGACAAAGTAGGAATAAAGACCAAAGACTTAATTCTCCTACTGATCAAACTCATAAATTAAATGAACAATCAAATGATAGCCTATCTCGCAATAATAATGATATTGAATATCTTAAACAATGTGAAGTGTCGAAAAGTCAAAAATCATCGACTGCGGACGATGTCTTTGAAAAATCTTACCAAAAACTATCCCAAAATGAAGAATCGAAACAACACAAATTATCTGATGAGAAAGAAAATTCACATAAAAAGTCAAATTATAAACAGAATGATCAGGAAAATGACGAGAGACCAGATTTATATGATAATCCACAAAAATCCGAGTCAAGTCAGCAACCACCGAACATTTCAAATGATGCGTTAGAAGAAAGTCAAAAAATAGAGCAGCCTCCGCAACAAGGCCCTGTATGTAAAAAGTCTACCGAGTCAAACAGTGGTCGCAATTTTAATACAGCAAGAAAAAGACAAGGTAACTTAAAGAATGATACTTCTGATCTCAAAGATATGCCATCTGAAAATTATCACGACAATCAACAACCTTCGGAAAAGCTATATAACAATGTACCGTCTGAAAATAATCAGAAAAATCATCAAGGCAATACAAATCAACAACCTTCGGAAAAACTTGATAACAATGTGCCGTCTGCAAATAATCTGAAAAATCAAGTTGATACAAATCAACAACCTTCTGACAAATTAGATAACAATGTGCCGTCTGAAAATAATCAGAAAAATTATCAAGGAAATGCAAATCAACAACCTTCCGACAAACCAGATAACGATGTGCTTTCTGAAAATAATCAGAAAAATCATCAAGGTAATACAAATCAACAACCTTCGGAAAAACTAGATAAACATGTGCCGTCTGAAATTATTCAGAAAAATCATCAAGGCAATTCAAAACAACCACCTTCGGATAAACTAGATAACAATATGCCGTCTGAAAATAATCAGAAAAATCATCAAGGCAATACAAATCAACAACCTTCGGAAAAACTAGATAAACATGTGCCGTCTGAAATTATTCAGAAAAATCACCAAGGCAATTCAAAACAACCACCTTCGGATAAACTAGATAACAATATGCCGTCTGAAAATTATCAGAAAAATCATCAAGGAAAAACAAATCAACAACCTTCGGATAAGCTAGATAATAATGCACCGTCTGAAAATAATCAGAAAAATCATCAAGGTAATACAATTCAACAACCTTCGGATGAACTAGATTACAATGCACCGTCTGAAAATAATCAGAAAAATCATCAAGGTAATACAAATCAACAGCCTTCGCACAAAAAAGATAATGTGCCATCTAAAAATAATAAGGAAAGTCAACGGGAGGACAATAAAAACCGACAATCCAAGCACCAAAAAGACAATGCGTCATCTGAAAATGATCAGGAAAGTCATCAAAATGACAATGCAAATGAACAACCTCCGCACAAAAAAGAAAATCCGCCATATAGAAATAATCAGGAACGTCAACAGAAAAATAATAGATATCAACAACCTCTGCATCAATCAGACAATGTGCCAACTCAAAATAACCAGGAAAGTCAACAGGAAGACAATACAAATCAACAACCTCCGCACAAGAAAGGCACTACTCCATCTAAAAATAAACAGCAAAGTCAAGGAGAAGACAAAACAAATCAACAACCTCTGCACAATAATCAGCGAAATCAACAACCATCATACAAATTAGATAACAATTTGCCGTCAGAAAATAATCAGGAAAATCATCAAAGCAATGTTAATCATCAACTTTTGAACAAAAAAGATATTGCGCCATCTAAAAATAATCAGGAAAGTCAAACACAAGACAATACAAATCAACAACCTCCGAACAAAAAATACAACGTGCCATTCAAAAATAATCAGGAAAGTCAACGGAAAGATAATACAAATCAACAACCTCAGCATAATAAATACAATGCGACAACTCAAAATAATCAGGAAAGTCAACAAGAAGACATTCCAAATAAACAATCTCCTCACAATAAAGACAATGCGCCAACTCCAAATAATCAGGAAAGTCAAAAGAATGAAAGTACAAAACAACAACCCCCACACAATAAAGACAATGCGCCAATTCCTAATAACCAGGAAAGTCAACAGAATGATAACACAAAACAACAACCTCCGCACAATAAAGACAATGCGCCAACTCCTAATAATCATGAAAGTCAACAGAATGATAATACAAAACAACAACCTCCGCACAATAAAGACAATGCGCCAACTCCTAATAATCAGGAAAGTCAACAGAATGATAATACAAAACAACAACCTCCGCACAATAAAGACGATGCGCCAACTCCTAATAATCAGGAAAGTCAACAGAATGATAATACAAAACAACAGCCTCCGCACAATAAAGAAAGTGCGCCAACTCCTAATAATCAGGAAAGTCAACAGAATTATAATACAAAACAACAACCTCCGCACAATAAAGACAATGCACCAACTCCTAATAGCCAGGAAAGTCAACAGAATGACAATACAAAACAACAGCCTCCGCACAATAAAGACAATCGGCCAACTCCTAATAATCAGGAAAATCAACAGAATGATAATACAAAACAACAACCTCCGCACAATAAAGACAATGCGACAACTCCTAATAATCAGGAAAGTCAACAGAATGATAATACAAAACAACAACCTCCGCACAATAAAGACAATGCGCCAACTCCTAATAACCAGGAAATTCAAAAGAATGACAATACAAAACAACAGCCTCCGCACAATAGAGACAATCGGCCAACTCCTAATAATCAGGAAAGTCAACAGAATGATAATACAAAACAAAAACATCCGCACAATAAAGACAATGCGCCAACTCCTAATAATCAGGAAAGTCAACAGAATGATAATACAAAACAACAACCTCCGCACAATAAAGACAATGTGCCAACTCCTAATAATCAGGAAAGTCAACAGAATGACAATACACAAAAACAACCTCCGCACAAGAAAGACAATGCGCCGACTCAAATTCGCCAGAAAACACAACCGGAAGACAATACAAGTCAACAACCCTCGCATAATAAAGACAAAGTGCCAACTAAAAATGATCAGGAGAGACAACATGAACTCAATACAAATCAACAACCTCCGCACGAAAAAGACAGTGTGCCATCTAAAAATAATCAGGAAATTCAACGGAAAGATATTGCTAATCAACAGCCTCAGCACAATAAAGACAATGCACCAACTCAAAATAACCAGGAAAGTCAAGAGACATATAATATATATCAGCAACCTCTGCACAATAAAAACAATGGGCCAACTCAAAATAACAAGGAAAGTCAACTGGAAGGCAATACAAATCAACAACCTCCACACAAATTAGATAATGCGCCATCTAAAAATAACCAGAAAAACCAACGGAAAGATAATAATAATCAACAACCTCAGCTAAATAAAGAAATCGCGTCAACTCAAAATAATCAGAAAAGTCTACAAGAAGGCAATACAAATCAACAATCTCAGCACAAAAAAGAAAATGAGCCAACTCAAAATAATCAGGGAAATCAGCAAGAATACAATACAAATCAAAAACCTCCTCAAAATAAAGACAATACGCCATCTGAAAGTAATTGGAAAGGTCAACGGAAAGATAATAATAATCAACAACCTAAGCTCAATATAGAAAGTGCGCCAACTAAAAATAATCAGGAAAGTCTACAGGAATGCAATACAAACCAACAACCTCCACACAATAAAGACAGTGCGCCATCTAAAAATAATCAGAGAAATCAGCAGGAAGACAATTCAAATCAACGACCTCCGCAAGAAAACGACAATGCGCCATCTGAAAATAATCAGAGAAATCAGCAGGAAGACAATTCAAATCAACAACCTCCGCAACAAAACGACAATGCGCCATCTGAAAATAATCAGAGAATTCAGCAGGAAGAAAATTCAAATCAACAACCCCCGCAACAAAACGACAATGCGCCATCTGAAAATAATCAAGAAAAGCAACGAAAAGACAATACATATGAACTACCTACGGGCATACGAGAGAACAATGTTCCATCTGAAAATAATCAGGAAAATCAACAAGACGATAACATGAATCAGCAATCTTCGGACAAACAAGATAACTATGGGTCGTCTGACAATAATCAAGAAAATCAACAAGAAGGCAACACAAATCAGCAAACTTCAGTCAAACAAGGTAATGTGTCATCTGAAAATTTTGTGGAAAATCAACAAGACACTTCAAATCAACAACATTCTGACAAACAAGATGACAATGCGCCATCTGAAAATAATCAGGAAGATCAACAAGAAGACAAAACAAATCAACAATTTTCGGACTCACAAAATGGCAATATGCAATCTGAAAGTAATGAGGAAATTCAAGAAGTAGACAATAAAAATCAACAGCTTTCGCAAGAAAAAGACGTAAATTCACAGCCTGAAAAGCCTAATGAAAATAATGACGTCAGAGATACAACAAAACAACAACCATCTGAAGAACATGATGACAATTTCATTCCTGAGAAACAGGACAGTCCAAAAAATGAAGATAATAATCAACAAAGCAACGATCGTACATCTTCCGACACTGCTTTACCAAATGATTCAAATTCAAAAGATAACCCATCATTAGAAAATGAACTAAAAGTAGATTCTAACTCACAAACAAATTTTAATCAAAAATCGGTAGAGACAAAAACTGATCAGGGCAATCATGAGACGCCAACTGAGACTACAAATGAACAAAAAAGGGACAATGATAATGAACACAAGAACTTGACTGATAAAGCACCTGACAATTTACCATTCTTACCGGTTAGTGATGACAAGCAGCGTACAAATAATCAGCCAGTAAAGAGGAATAGAAATTCAAACAAGAAACCGAAAAAGAAAAACGGCAACTCTGGGGAAAAGAAGGATAAACTGAAAGAAAATTCTTCAAGTAACCGACACGAAAAAGATAAAAATAGCAACTCGACCTTAGATAATCCTGAAAATGACAATAATAGTTCTGGGAAATCACAACAAGGGAAACGCAAAGAGAACAGTGAACAAAAACATACTAATGATAATATAATAAGCGACAGAAAATATCCAATTAAACCCCCATACAAAGGGTACGGAAACGACGTTGGTATAAAACAGGAAACGCCAAGAAAACAAATAAATATTCTCCCCGTCGAACCTATCGAATCAGAAAAATCAACTATATCAGACCCTTTCGTAAATAATCCTCACATTACTAAGGTAAGCAGAGATGAGGGTCCAAAGGAAAACAACAGAACCGAGAAACCATTGAATGAATCAACTGAAAAGCCGATAGTTCAAAAAAATTCACCGGTTAACTCATCCTTGCCAATAAATGCAAATCGAAAATATCCTATCAAGCCGCCATATAAAGGATACAATAACATATATCAGCCGTCAAAGAACAACAATTTTACCAAACCCGAGACAAAAAATCTGTCGAGTACTCCGGGATCTGTTGACACACCGAAAAATACAAAAAATAGTGATCCTTATATAAATAACTCCGATAATTTTAAGAAAAACAATAAAGAAATTTTAAAAGATGCAAAACAACCAGACACAAACAAAAAACTTACAGCTGATTCTCATACACCACAGATCACTCCGATTCGCTCTCGAGACATTTCTCCCTTGCCGATCAATGATCGAAAATATCCTATAAAAGCACCATATTCAGGATATAATAATGTTTATAACCATCCAAATAAACCAAATGAGAGTAAACAAAATGTGCCGAATGAACCAAGTCATGTGAATAAACAGGAAAACAAACCGATAAGCGACCCTTATATTGATCAACGAAATGGACCAACTAGCCCAAGAAACACGAAACAAGAAAGCAATGAAGACTCGACATATTCACAGGAACAATCACATAACCAAAATATGTCTTCTTTGCCAATCAATGCTGACAGAAAATATCCAATAAGGCCGCCGTATAAAGGATATGGTAGTATTTATCAAAATGAAAACAGACCGAAATCAGAAAAGAAGAAAATTATTCCTACTCTCAATAATCCTGAGCTCCCAAAAATCAATAATCCTTATATTGATAATCTGCAAACTAACAGAACAAACAGCGTTGAACGTCCTTATGATAAAATACCAGAAAATGATGATAAATCGAACACTGATGAATCACATGGTGACACAAATTCTCCGAATCAGAAAAACTCTTCGTTACCAATAAATGCTAATAGGAAATATCCAATTAAACCACCGTACAAAGGGTATACAAATGTTTATCAGCAGGCAAACGATAATCAGACAGAAAATAAACAAACTGTCAGTCCTTTGAAAAACGAAAAGAGTGAAATAAATGATCCCTATGTAAACAATTCACAGGTCAATAGACCTAAAAATGAAAACGTAACGGACATGGATAGAAATTCAAGTACAAATAACAATACTAAATCGATGAATCCCGAAACGCCAACTAAATCGGCGGATCCAGAAACGCCAGCAAAGGAGAAACAACCAGTGCATCCAAATAGTGACAGAAAATATCCGATAAAGCCTGCATACAAAGGATACAATCAAATTTACGAAAAACTAGAGGATGATAAAATCAAAGATAACTATAGTGCTAGTGTTTCTAGACGGATGAGTAAAATCACGGATCTAAATATAAAACCTGGTACGGATAATTCAGATTTTACTTTATCTCTCGATGCCGTGTGATTTTTAAAAAGTTTAAGCATATTAACAAACGATCTTAACCTTTTGATTGCAATATTGAAGCTTTTATTTACTGGATAACAAAGTATATTGAAGGCAAATATTCTATAATTAGTATAAACGATAAGTGTTCCTACAATAGCTTAATTCCAACGGACAATTCAGATTTTACTCACATGATTTCCATAAATGATCGTGGATATTCATATTTTTGATAAAAGTGAAAAAAATTGTGACAGTGTGAAATGATGAGTGTTCTTACGATTGCTTCTCATACCATCATTTGAAAACCATGAAAAAGAACGTCATAATTCACATTAGTATTCATGTTATTCACCAACCCTAAACCCGATTTTGTTTGGAATCATACAATATATATTGTAGTAGGACAATTTTTGTATAAAACTAAGAACAACGGCAGTAGAATACCGAAGGAACAAGGGAAGCACTGACCACAAAAATCGAAGTCCAAAGACATGGCAAAATGTCAACAGAGAAAAACAAGGATCGAGACAGCCAAAATGCAACAAAATGATAACTTTTAGAACTATGGCACTCATAGTGTGAACTCCCATGAAAACCGAGAGTGACATCAAGTGCTCCGGAAGGGTAAGCATGTCCTGCTCCGCTAACGGCACCCGTAACACTATCAGTGAGTTAATCCAGGGTTGTGTCAAATCCGGTAATGTCAAATCCGTGAAGACGTGAAGTATATTCCTCATGCAAAGCTTTTAGCTGATTTTGGCTTTCGGTGTCGATCCTATTTGTTGTTTTTTTTTCTGTCAGTTTTAATACATCTTTCGATTTCTCTATTTCCCTCATTTTATCTGCGTTGAAAAGATATAAGTTGTCGAAATGGCAAAATGCAGATTAAAATATCGGTAACTTTGTTATTTTGTTGTTATGTTCACCAAAGGGAAAAACGTTGAAAATTAAAGACATCATCTTTCTTTCACAATTTTTGCAATATGACTCTATAAACATCTGCGGGGGGGGGGGGGGGGGGTAGAATTAGGAATTTGGACTTTATTTTGAAGACAGGTGTAGGGGGCAAGCTCTTTTATGTGTTTTTGGACATTTTCTGCTTGTTTTCAAATGTATTTGGTGAAATAAACCAGTTGATCACGGTTGCGGACCATTCGGTGTTTTCTGTAACAGTTGTTGAATTTTTAGATACAGCTCTATGTAATATGAATGATAATGAAAATCATCTTTTTAAACCTGTTAACATCGGAAAATCCAGCAAGGTCTCCGGGTGGATTTGAACCCCTGCTTTGTTGTCATCTATGGCAACACCGCCTGCACTATGTCCTGCGCCCTAGACCGGGTCATTCCTCCTTGTAGGAAATTAAGGGTTGTAACATAGTATTTTCCGATGTTAACAGGTTTAAAGTGATGATTTTCATCACTGCTGGCATTCGGAATCTTATATTCTACCTTTGCACCTCACCTTACCAGCACATTATCATTCATATTATATAGAGCTGTGTGCAACACTATTATCTGTATACCTAATGTATCTAACCTGTTGCAACATTATCCTTCTTCTATCTATTTCCTACCCACCTAATGTTCACCGTGTACTATGTTGCAACCCTAGATTTCCTACGAGGAGGAATGAACCGGTTACCGAAAGCTATATTTTTACATAGCCTAGGTGGCCGAGTAGTCTAAGGCGCTGGACATAGTGCAGGCGGTGTTGCCATAGATGACAACAAAGCAGGGGTTCAAATCCAGCCGAAGACCTTGCTGGATTTTCCGATGTTAACAGGTTTAAAAAGATGGTTCTCATCACTGTCATATATTCTACCTTTGCAGCTCACCTTACCAACATTTTATCATTCAAGTTGAATTTTTACTTTGCGTTAACTGTTAAAGGCAAATAAAAAGTACTGTTTGATGTTAATTATAAAAATTATAGTGTTCATAGACTGTTAATGAAACCCCTTTCGTCCCCTCAAATGTACATATCAACCTCTCAGATATCTATTGCAGTTGGGTGTATTTTTTAGCGATAAAAGAAGATGATCTTTTGAACTTTCAACGCTTTACTTCTTCGAAAAATTCTCTTCAAAGATATATGGAGTAAATGTACAATAAAAATTGTAACGTTAGAGCCCTTTTCAAAAGCTGCATTATGGGATGAACATATGAAGAGAGATAAAAAAATAAAGTGCATGGGAAAAAATCTCTCTAAGTACAAGGTAAGATTAAGCTAATGGAACACTTCTTAAATTGTTCTTCGTCTTGGTGTTCAACAAAGATCACTCATATCTCATAGTAAGCACAGGAAAATCACTATTACAGTCTGAGCTAAATTTACTTTTCACATGTCCAAAACCGTACCATGCTTATGTTGGTAACGGTAACAGGATCGTCAACAAACATAATAAAGTGTTGTACAAAAATAAGAGGCTAATTTAACAAAAGTTCACACGATGACTTTTTAGACAGTTAGCCTCATAAGATTATCTCATTTTAAAAGAAATGCATTCATTTAGTTGGAGTAATTCTGCGTTAAAGGCAATGATATACATACATACAGGTGCTGATTTTAGGGGTGGAGTGAGGGGCGAGCACCCACTAAAACAAAAATATATTTTTAGGGTAAAATTGGTGTTTAGGGCAACAATGTGAGATAACGGCAGTAGAATACCGAAGGAACAAGGGAAGGGATGACTACATAAATCGAAGTCCAAAGACATATCAAAAACGGTAACAGATAAAAACAAAGACAAAACAAGAACGTGAGACAGCTACAATGCACGGAAATAAAAAGATAACATTAAGAACTAAGGCACTCATAGTGTGAACTCCCATGAAAACCGGGAGTGA
>MJUU01027831.1:32112-44899 GCA_002080025.1 Modiolus philippinarum
GTGTGGTTCTTTACAAAATATGTTTTGTCTTTCCCTACTACTAAATAAGTGTATATGCGTTCTCCGTTTTTAGTGCAGAAACATTGATGTATCAGATTTGTGAGTCCCCTCCAACTTCAAATCCTGGATCCACCCTGGTTACATTGCAATATATACAATAAAATTCTCTCAGAAATAGGATCTACTTAATAAATGCATTGCGACCTGGCCTTCTTGACCTGCACAAACAGTGTTGTGACTGATGTGTCAGTAATTGACAGTCGTTGAGATGTTATGACTGAATCGTTGTTGGTATCTGTATCGATAACTGATGCACGGGGTTACTAAAAAATAAAATAATATGGTGTAAATACAGGTCAGACAAAGTCCCTATAAATACATTATAAAATTATGCAAAGGAACTACGTACGCTCTTATTTTTGTTCTTCAACTTTAAGTCACCATGGGGCCTTGAACAATGGGCTTTCCTCATACCTCAAGTTAAGTTCAAGATTAATGTATGTGTTCATCACATATACATACAGTTAGTGTCAATTTTGTTCATACCAAAAGACAGATTTATATATACTTGACTTGTTTTCAAGTCAATTTTTCCCTGAATCAGTTTCACGGGTACAGGCTACAGAGCTGCTGGGCGCGTCGTCCCCAGTTGGTGGAATGGGAAGTGCCCTGTCTATGTGGGTAGTCAGGTCATAATACAGAAAGCCTGACCGCGAACCATTGTAGCCAAACTGTGTGGAAGAACGCCCCGATTTATGCATTAAAAAGACCTCTTCTATATTTCTCTAAGGAGAGCAGACGCACTGAGCATCGCATAGAAAGCTAAATTTCCTGCCCCTACCCATTCCTCTCCTTTTCCAATTGTGTCCTGGTTGTCCTTTCGAACTATGTTTCTTTCTTCTTTTACCTTTTTTTAATTTAATAACTTAGTCTTGTCCATATATAGCTGACATATTGCTCACAGGACGTTTAACTCGTACTAATCAATCAGTCAGGTCAATTTTATATTTTGTATAATTATTTACATTGCTTGAGGGAGTATGATTGTCAGATTTCAAATTCATTCAAAGCTGTATAATCTATTAGGGCGTCAACCATTAACACATCTATATCATTTTTAGCTTTTCCAAGGCCTTGGAGGTGGTGTCAGATATATAATCATGGTCATAGTTAAGATGGTTACAACTGTTGCATTACAAAAATCAACACTTTTTCTTGTTATTTCCTCGTTGGAGATGAGGGCGCGTACATCGATCTTCTACAGAAGGCAATGAAGGGATATTGGGTAAATGCATTTGAGAAACAGTCCCTACAAATAAATGATAAAACAAAGCATTGGATCAACGCTTTTGTTGTTGTTCTTCATCTTGAAGTCACCATGACGTCTAAAATTGTAAACCACTATTTATGAAAGATAAATCGATAAAAGGATATGGGGTAAATTCACATGAGACAGAGTAACTACAAGTACATAGAAGAAAAAAGCACGTATTGGCATTCTCAGTATTAAAGATAGAGACAAAATAATTTGAGACGAAAAACGGTTGCATGTTTGTTACTCTTGTCACATTAATTATTGGAAATAAAAATAGCAGATCATTAGATGACAGACATATACATGTTCGATAGGATGATTGCCTCCCCCGGAGGTGTACCTCTCATTTCTGAAGAAATATTCTGCTTACATACACGTAAACTGTTAGTGTCCATATCAGAAGAGCTATGGTTACGATTTTCTTGAGGTCTTGGTAACATTTCGTACGATATATTGTCTTCCCCTGATTGTTGGCCTGTAGATCTCAATCCTAAAGAAATTTTTAATTTAGATACATGTAAACTGATGGTGTCCATATCAGAAGAAGAACTATGGTCACATTTTTCTTGAGGTCGTGGTGACATTTCATACGACGAATTATCAAAACAATCGGAAGGTTTTTCGTTAGAAAACGTATTTGATCGCCCTCGAAATTCCAAATAATGGTTTGTATCGGCAACGAAGTAAGGCACACTGTTAGATCGTTGAGAAATTATAACATCCGGGAATTTATTCAACCAATTTTCTGTGTATATTTCACTGTTCCGTCTGCTTGTTAGTCTATTGTGCGTTTCTTTAATCTTTCTCATTTTCTTCCGATGAACAAGACAAATTACTACAATTGCTATTACCAACAGAAGAAATATTGAGACAATTCCAAAAATTAAATATGTATGAAGTGGAAACCTTGTCGGAAATTCATCTACATATTCTTCGTCAATATCTGAAACAAAAGAAATCATTTTCAACATGAGTTTTTCATATACCTCATTTTTAGTTTCACAGTTTAAGAAGTTTCAGGTGACAAGACTGGTTGACTGATGCAGGCCCCTCTTACCCATCTGCTATGTTTGCTTGCATTTGTTATTTATGTTTTTAGTTTAACTGTATTTTGCAATTCTTGTGTTTATATTGTATATGTACATATATTTGCTTGATCCATCATGGATGGATTATGCAAATTAAATTAATCAATTAAGTTATTTACTCTTGTTTAAAACAATACGGATCATTTCGGGATAAAAATATGATTCTATAAAAAGAATAATAAAAGTGCCGTTATGGATGGTCCCTGTAATAAGCGACTGCGATAACCCGACCGGATCTCGGTCTGACACCAGTTTTCCTTCCTGTTAACCTCGTAATACACATACGATCTTCTATCAAAGACCAGTATTACTAGTATATCAGGCATGCTTAAAATAGTATCGGAACACTGCCAAAACTATGAATTACGACTTTGAAGGTATAATCCTTATTACATTATAGTATCAAATAAAATATGATTCCTTGTGAAAACCACACATAAACTTCCTAATCAACAATGTTAAAATACAGTTAAACAATGACAAGCAAATTGTATTGATCATACTTGCACAGTTGAAAGTTTCTCATTCACATAATTTTCTCTTGGTTAAAGGGGGGTGAAAATTTTTTCACTTAATGTGTTCATTTTGGTAACAACAGATGACTGTGTATGAACAAATGAGAACCTACCAAGGTTGCAGTTAACTAAAGATTTGAAGATGAAAAAAATGAGAATTGGCGATGCTCCTTTTTTAACAATGCTGCATTATTTTTAATTTCTTGCACCAAAACTTTTATATCATGTAGTTGTAAGAAATGTCTTCATTCTTGCTCGCCCCAAACACAGATATCTGCAATAAATCATTATTGCTACGGTCAAACTAAGTGGCAAAAGTTTTACTCAACAGAAGTCAAAGTTTACACCCCAAGCATACATTCTAAAACGGATCTACTGTCGTTAAAAGACACATTGTTTACAACTGTAACCCTTTTTTGTATATACATGTACTGTGTGGTATTTTATGGTAAAAGAATATTGGCGTGGACTGTAAATCTTGACTCTGATTTAGAGAAAGTTTTGCCACTCGGTTGACCTTTGCAATATTCTTTATTTCTACATCTAAAGAGAACGAGCTTTGCGTTTCACTTTATTACCTTTTTGTGGATAAAAAAGTTAAAACTAGACTAAACTTTATGAATGGTTCACATAAATATTCTTTCCACCGCAATTTTTGCGCCTGTCCAAAGTCAGGAATATGTTGGTCATTAGCTTGTCCTTGTCTTCTTATAAAATTTTAGTTTCTTGATATTTGGGTTATTGCATGTGGTATTTTTCCATTGATGTATTCACTTTTTTACCTTTTAGGGGCCATTTAGGGTTTGCTATATGGTGTGAGGTTCCTCACTGTGTTGAAGACCGTACGGTGACCCCTAGATGCTTTGTTTTGGGTCGTTTTAACCTGGATATGGGATGTTGTCTCCTTGACATTTACCCCATTTCCTTTCTTTTTCATATTTACAAAATATAGGTTTTTGATTCCAGCAGGCAAAGACATGAGCCACATAAATAAGGAAAGTTGCAAATGTGCTCAATGCTTTAAACGTGACTGTATGCAAAATTGCAACTTAATAACCGGCTCCATGGCATCTTTTAATCATGCTAGACTTAGAAACAATTGTAGTATATTGAATGCTGACTTGTACCGCGTTAAAATTAACACAAAATTCCATGTGCAATTGTGGTAACCTTTGTGAAAACAATTCCTTTGTTTTTTGGGGGTTTTTGGGTTTTTTTTGTTTTTTTTTAATGTCCACTTTACAACCCTTTTCGTCAAGAATTGTTTAGAAATTTGGATTGATATCAAATTACAGTAAATATCTTATTGGTTGGTGTCAGTAGTTTGACCGCCGAGGAAAATTTAGAAATAATTTTAGCTGTCAAATTATTCATTACAAACACAAACCAATTTACATATTTTCAGTCAAATTGATTTCCTCCAGTTTGTTAAAATCTTAAATATTATTATGTATACCACTTTTCCTTTCTTCTGACTTCTACTTTTACTTCTTACTCATACAGTACCCTGCTTTCTTTTTGTCTTTTTACATTCTAAATTGTAATTTAAATAGTATTTGTGTTTGTCGTCATTTTGTGAACTTATGCATATAACTTTATACCGGGAGAGGACAATTTTAATGTTGTATAACTTGTGGCCAATCCCTTTTGCCTTTTTTTACAGAATCAATATACCTTTAAACTGTATATAATCTTTATTATCCTGGTTATCCTCAAAATCTTGATATGTAACCGGTGGATTTACAACTGGCATACAAACATTATCCCCAGTTACATTCCGTTCGACACATTCGGAAATTTCAATTGTGTACCCTGGGTAATCTCTGTAGCATTCGGAACATCTTCCACATTTACCTGTCAGTTTCAGTCTAAAGTATCCTTGAAGAAATGTGAAATAATGAAAATATTTATAATAGAAGTGTAAAATAAAAAAAAAATCTGGAGAAAAGTGTCATGCATTGAAACAGAAAATAAAAGCATGACTACACAAGGGATGAAAGATAAGGCTATATTTTAAAAACTTTATCGTTTAGTCGTATTGACGTGACATGTCACTGGTAGTCCGACGACTTCTATTCATTTAGCACATCATATTATATTTTCTTTCTAGACGGATGTAGATTCCCATCTCCGGCACTGGGGTGTAACTTTAGCTGCATTTTTGTAACTAATATCGAGGAAACATCTTATTGAGAAGACTTGGCTATACCCTGAATGATTTTAAAATCGTCCAAACCAAAAATGCGCATGCACAGTTGACACACAAGCGACGTGCCAGACCTGAGACTAAATGTATTTTTGTCAGGTTTATCTCCCAGAGCTGTACAGTTGCCATATATGACGCAATACGCTATCAACAACAAAATACCGATGTTACTGTAATTTAGTTTTTCTGCATACGGCCATTTCGACAACTAAAGTCTCTTCAGTGCAGATAAGCTATTGAGGCTAACCGTTTTTTGTCAGTCATACTAACAGTACATACAACTGCCACATATTTTGTGTCACTCTAGCAACATGGCACAAATTTGTGTAACCGTTTACTTGCCAAGCTGTGCAGTTGTTACCTATACTGTGACAAGCAAGCAACTTGCTTGAGGTACATGTACACTTGCCACATATTTTGCGACTCGCTAACAACGTGCCAGGCATCCTAAAATAACGTCTACTTACCATTGTGACATACTCCAGGGCTATACAACTGACAAATATGGTGTAATACGCTAGTAACATGCCATAATTCCGGAACTATCCGTTAACAGTCACGCTGAACTTACCAGGGCTATACAGCTGACAAATATGGTGTAATACGCTAGTATCATGCCATACCTTCGGAACTATCCGTTTACAGTCACGCTGAACTTACCAGGGCTATACAGCTGACAAATATCACGCTAGTATCATGCCATACCTTCGGAACTATCCGTTAACATGCACGCTGAACTTACCAGAGCTGTACAGCTGCCATATTTTTTGTGACGCAATAGCAACATGCAAGACATTTGTACACACCGTTAACATACCAGTTTAACTGACCCGAGCTGTACAGTTTCAAACATATTTTATTACATGTTCACTAGACATGGGAAAGAAATTGCTAAGTGGCAAATTTTACTTACCAGAGCTACAGTTGCCACAAATGTTATCGTTTTTACGTGAGCATGGCTGAACAATATCCTCATTATAAAGACAAGTCCTACATGGTTTACATCGCGCGTGAAGTCCATGTTGATCTGTAAATGTACCGTATGGACAATGTCTGCACACAGTATTTGATGTTTTTGTACAATTTCGTAACACATAACTTCCTGGATGACAGTTCCGACATTTCAGACATTTATTTTTACCCCTAGAATAATATTTTCCAACTTTACACGGCTTACATCGACTGTTGTGCGTTGCTGTACAAGAGCGTACCATTCTGAAGCCATCGCGACATTTTTTGCACTTTCTGCAACGTTTATATCCCTTTGCAGAATAATATCCATATTTACATTTTTCACAAATAGTGTCGGTTTTTGAAGAACATTTTGATTTTAAGCCATATCCTGCTGGACACACCGAACATCGCCTAAATTCCACTGTGCTGTTTTGTTGATTATGCAGGTCATGATAGTGTATTTCTTGCCAAGCACTCATTATGTCATGTTTACCATTCTAAAAAACAGGATACACTTTGAAACCATGAATTTATATGTTGCAATGTTCATGAATATTACACATGCTTTCATAAATAATATTTTTATAAATCTTGGTTCCAAAAATTCTCAGCCGTTATTTGCAAAATGTATAGCTGTTATTACTCGGCATATAGATGAATTTAACATAAAAAAATAACAAAATGTTTAAGAAAGTGTTGACTATCTAAGCATTAAAAAGTAAACATGTTTAATTTCTATGCACACTGCTTTCAACATGTTGCTACGCTAAACATATTTTGATCATATGACGGCATGTGACACGTACCCATAATTTATTCTAAAACACACTTCGGCGGTAATTGTTTATATTTAAAACATATATGTGTTTTGATAAAACACTTTCCTAAACATTTCAAGATATTCAACATCTTAATTTATCACTTGGACTTACATGTATGTGCGACGCGAGAATTTCCTAATTTAGACAACATGTTAAAATCAAAATTTTATCACGAAACATGTTGAGACATTGAATATTTTGATGTTAGGAGCATATCTCTGTGATTAATATGTTTAGCCACTAAATATATGAAGTGATAATCGGTTTCATAATTAGTGTTTCAGAAAGTGCATAGTCCTGAAACACTTTTTTGACAGTGTACAAACAAGATATTGTTGGGGATGGACAATAAAATAATTGATCAAGCTTACGTAAATTCAAGGACCACTGTTTCATTGACAACGGTGAATAATACGCATTTATATGTGTAACGTGTTATTATAGGAAAATGTATTGCTGGAAATATGTCAAGTACCGGTGCATTGCATTTGCGCCAATTAATATTTCATTTGCGCCAAAAAAACTATTTCATTTGCGCCACAAACTGTACTTCATTTGCGCCAAAATAAAAACTTTGCATTTGCGCCAAATACAGGTAAATCGTATAGATAAGAAACTTTAACATTTATACTTTTTATTTCTATTTACCTTTTAGTCGCCAGCATTACATGCTTTCCTTGCTCACCACTGAGAGGTGGAAGTAGGATTTTGAGGAAGATATTTTACTACACGCGAAAACTATATAAACCATAAGAGCACTATCATAAATTCGTTAATAATGTTGAAAGCTTATGCAGTACCAAAACCATAATATAAGTAAAGAAAAAAAATACAAAACCGATGACAAATTACTGAGTAGAATTTGATAAAACACCCCATCAACCTTAGCATGTTTGATCTGGATACAAATTATATGATCTAAGCGAACCATATAAGTGAAAAGTTTACATATCTTAGATATATTATATATTTAATTTTAAATGATAAATTAACTATTTTTCCACCACTGAAATATTAAATTTTAAAATTTTGAATAGCATATCAAGTATTATTTCCAATGCCTTTCACCTGGAAATTTACCTGCAAAATGTTTACCTGAGAAATAGCGCAAATGAAATACAAGCTCGTGGCGCAAATGAAATACCCCACTTTTCAAAAATTGGCGCAAAAGCAATGCGCCCGTCAAGTACATGATAAATGTGCTACGAGTCACTTAAAGTTTAAACACCCAATTCGTAAATATCTATCCAAATTATTTATTTATGTTATGAAATAATATTATCACATCAGGGCAAAAATCCAATAAGTATATGAAATACCTTTTGAAACTTTTGATCTTATTTTGTGATTACGTATTCAAATGATTGTTTATTTTATCATTTTTTATATGCAAAGATGACAAAATATTATAGATGAATGAAATTTTTATTTTCGTTCCAAACCGAAAATTTTCCGACTGCTAATTAGAGAAAAAAATGCAGACAGAGTCAACAGCAATACACTAAAGCAAACTGCAATTCAGCAACTGAAGATATCGACAACCCAAATAGAAAAGAGTGCTTCTATAACGAGGAGATTATTAAATTTTTCACATCGAGTTTGATGAGCTTAAATGACCAAAAACTTCTAAAAATGATGAGTCGAAAGTGGTCTGTTCTACATCTTATCTCGGATATAAGCGGAAATTACGACGGAAACAAGACTCAATATATATTTCTCTAATTTCTAGCATTTTTTAACCAACGCCTGACCGATGTGATAAAAATATTTCACGTCACTAGTAAGAGAACAACTCGCGTGGAATTTCCCGCCAAATCTATTCGGAATATAATTCTCGTTTTTTTACATTATGTCATTAGAGAAACATTTTCTACAACTGAAACACGTTAATTATGAAATTTCTCACATCTTGTTAAATAAATTTTCGAATGTTTAAAAACTCGGCAAGCCTCGTTTTCAAACATTTGCAAAATTTATTTAACTCGATGTGAGAAAGTTCATAATCAACTTAGTTTTCGTTGTAGAAACTATATATAATCCATGCAATACATACGATACAAAACTGTATATATTATGTCAGAAATATATTAACTTTAACTTTATTAAGAAATGCAAATTTGTACCCCTAAGGGTTGCACAAACATATAGACGAAATATTGAATTGATGCAGAAATTTTAATCTCTCGGAATTGTCTTTTGACAATTTTTTACCACATTAAAACAGCTCCCGCATTAAATGCCATTATGAACATTTTTAGACTTGTTACAACAGTTCTTAGAAACCTCTTCTGTTAATGTGTTTGGGAGATTTTTAGCTGGTTGTTGTGGTTTTTTTTGGGGGGGTTTTTTTTGCTGAAATATATCAGTTTTTTAACTGTTTTTTGACAATTTGGTGTTTTATTTTCTGTTAAATTTTTACTATAAGTGTTTACTGTTAAAAGGAGATAAAAAAACACTGTTTACTGTTTTTCTGTTACTAGTGTGTGTTTTGGGAATTTTCAGTTGCTTGTTAACTGTTTTGGGGGAAAATAAAGGTTGTCAGTCTGTAATTAAATGATACCCCTTTTGCCCCTCCCCTCCCTCCCATTGTACTGTGCTGCTTCTAGTTTCACATACTTGAGTCAGATAGGTAAAGAAAGAATCCTTTGTAAAGGAAGCGTACAAAGTTTTGTCTTTAACTTAAGTTAAAACAGGTTGCTCCTAAACGACTGTAACAAATCGAAAGTAAAAGTAGAAAGAATGACATGCAATCTTACTGTTTTTTCTGAATATCGTCTTTTTGCCAGAATCGAATTATAATTTAGTCCTAATATTGCAAAAACTCCACAATGAATTATTATATGCATGATAAAATTGCCGCCGACATTGACGGCAAGGAAGTAACATTGAAATACTAAATTTAGACCTCAGAGTTTTTATTACATTGGAAATTTTCAGTCAGTGGTGTGTGTGTGTGTGTGTGTATTTGTGAAAATAAATAATTATTACGGTTATTTCTGGTCTTTTGTTTTTAGCATATGGTGCAATAATACAGAGAGTATTGAAAGAAAAAATAGTTTTATTTAGTTAACTGTGTGATAATCGAAACCACTGATCCATATGATTGCTATTAAATAAATATAAATAGTTTCCGTAACTAAATAAAAACCTGATCAAAACCTGATCTACACGTTTTGATGATTTTTTTTTGTCCACTTCGCGTTCATATACATTTTTAATATATTGAGCCTCACCTCAGCGCTTTGTGTATACTTGTATATATACGCACCGTGAGAAGTTTTTTATTTATTTATTTATTTTATCTTTTATTGATTTATATTTTTAGAAATACGAGTTGATATTGTTTCCGGGGATTTTGATTAGTTAATTGTCCCTTTTAAAGTAATTCACACACAAATATTTTTAGAAGTGTTTATTTTTGTTTATTTAATATTGACACTGAAGAACATTTCTTCAAGTAATTTTCGGAATATATCTTTGGAATACAAGATTTCAAATGTAATAAAAGATATGGATTATTAAAAGCACCCGTCCAACACATAAGGCCATTTACCTAGAGCATTTCATTCACAGATTACGGTGCCCATCCTTTTTGAATTCAAAAAGCACCATTTTTTTATATATACTTGACGTGTTTAAACAAAAATGAATAAATTCATATATTTCCATCTCAAACATGATGCTAATTTAAGCACATTTTTTTTTACCTTTTAACCCCTCAAAATTTTAACGCGTTTTAATTTTAAACACGCTCTTGTCCATACAAAGTCTTCGAGCACTTTCTTCCCAAACACTGTAAAATGGCTTAATAACTAGGAAATATGAGTAATAACAAAAAATATCGAACAGGACTGTCAAGAGTTTAAGGGAGTACGAGTGTCAGAAATTTTGTAATTAGAATTAAAATTCTAACTATTTGTTTTGAAGAGCACTACTAATGGCAGGCCGATAAGTGATTAGATTTTAACAAAAGAAATGGAACTCTTCATTAAACGAAACAAAAAAGGTCTACTCAGATTGTTTTCCGTAGTTACAAATTCCAAAAAGTTGTTTCTAACAGGATAATTGAATGATTTTTTAAATCATGTATTTCATTAAGGTATAGAAATAATGTAAATGTTCGCCGTTTGATTGTTAAGTTTGTAATTAGTGCGTAAACTGCGGTTTAAGTGGACTGAATTGGGTGACTATAATTCTGGATGAATGAAATATACATCTTTGGATTTTCTCCAAAATTGGCATACTGATTAATACAGAATTGATGAATACGTGTGCAAATTTTCATTTCCGCCCTTCCACATAATTACCCAGAATAAAACCCCAAAGTTAGTGTATTCTACTACATACTGGCTCTATTTTTAGAAATGAAATCGAATTTACCTACATACGTCATGATTACAACTTACGAGTCAGAGGCCCATTCAGTTAATCGTAATTTGATTTTTTATCTATAGTTTGTTTTAATGTATTAAATGGAAAAGTAAACATTCTACTACGGTTCCAAATAAATATTTAGATACAGAAATCTACAAACATTCCCGTTAATTTCGTATAATTTTACCATAATGGGGTACATTGATCCCTGTGAGTGCCTCGGCAGTGTTTATAAATAACATTTACCGCCAAATAATGAACACAATGGAAAATACCACCCTCACCTATCCCTTGGTTACGGGATATCATTTTGGATCTTGAAAATATACATCTTTGAAATCAATTATTTCATATTTCCCCTTCAAGATTAATCCTTTGGCTATCTTTTAATACAGAAATTGTGTCCGCCCCCGGTAATTTTTTGCCTTTTAATAATATTTTATTGTCGCCAGGTTAATTTTTGTGTGGTTGCAGTGAAGACATTTGACATCAACTATAAACAATTTAACGTGCAATAGCAGACCAATTGTTAACTTTTATTTTGTAAATGTTTTTGTTTTACTAATGCATCGTTCCTTTGTGATTTATATACCCGAACAAGCTTAATATCTAGCCGTTACTATGGACCATTAACAGACGGCGTGTTCCTAAAATATGGCTGATGAAGTAGACGCCCACCTCATTAGCATGTTTAGAAGGGAGATAATTTCACACAATGACTTTTGGGACTGTAATGGTACAACTTGAGCAAAAAAATTTGAAAATCCATGTAGGAATTTTTGAGATATAAGACGTCAAAATTTTGGCGGGAAACAGATCTCTCTAGAGTTTTCCTTCAATTTGCATTAGATGTTTATATGCCTTTAAATATATTAAATTATAATTGGAAGTTGATTAAATTTTATACACAGTCTATTTTATGTATTTTAAAGTGACTTATAACCAAGAAAATGTGATCCATGTGCAAAAAAATTTAGCACTGTTTGAATGGATAAAACCCGAGGATATAGAATGCTTCTGAAATCTGACGCTCGTACTCCCTTAAGTCCATGAGGCAAAAAGACAAAGCAGGTGGAAACCACCAGGAATGATTGTCGACCGCAATGGTCCTGACTTGATTATAAGCTTTTGAAAAGAAATGGTGGGTTAAACCGGTTTTATGGCGCTCCAAACCGGTAGTGTTCTGAATCAACTCAACAGTAATTGTCATTGAAAGGTCGTACAGACAGTGAAATGTTACCCACGACTTAATTGAAATGAGGTTGTGAAAGATCTGCTTAATGGCCGAATGGTATAAATATCATTTTCTAATCCTAAGACAAACCAAAAATCCATGGTTTACGTACATGTTTTGTACCTGAGACCACCTTTAGATTTTCGATAATTTATGAGCATTCTTAAAAATGACTCCTCATGGACACAAAATTAACTTACTAATGGCCATACTTCTTCAATTATATATATATGTCTGTGGTCTACAGTATGTGGGTGAAAGTGTCCAACCGTTCAACAAA
>MJUU01027832.1:4220-18575 GCA_002080025.1 Modiolus philippinarum
TTCAACCAAATAATTTGCGATCACATTTTGAATTTCAAATTTTCTCATTCCAGATTTAATGTTTAATTTCAAATGTTTTCCCAAAATAATCAACTCATCCTTTTTTAGCTTCTCAAAATTCTCCACCTGACACGTAGACATGAATTGTTCTGGATCAAATGACATCTTGTAAAAAATTATTGCTGACTTTTAAAAATTTTCTATTAAACAAAAATATAATAATTTCTTTTCTAAACAATTTCGAAGCTCCCGGATGATAGCCCCCAATTTCTGTTATGTGGTAGAAATGACCAATGAATTGCCAGCAATAATGAAAAACAAAATTGGCTCAAATTAACTTTTAATCAGACGAAAAATGATTATTTTACAAATTAAATACAATATATAACTTATCTGACAATAATGAAGTCCAAGTAATAATCCAAACGAATAGTTCACTTAATTCCACCAATAAATGTCCAATAGAATAATCCTTATAATCCTCACTAAATGGTTGATAATAGATTCACAATAATTGATGTCGATTTCCAATACGAAAGATGTGCGTGATAATCCTATATAAACTAATTAATCCTGTATAAACTTATTAAACTGACTGACTTAACCCTTTTCGGCTACCTCATATAAATACATTTATTATTTCTAGAAAAATCTATCCACAAGATTTAACTAGAACATTCTAATCAACTGACAATCACATGACTAGAATGATTATGTAAGAAAAACCTCTAGAAAAATCTATGTGTTAAAATTTGTATTTAAATTCTAGAATATTCCACATGTTCTAAGGTGTAATAACCTTGACCCTTGTTTATTGTAAACAAGTTACATAACTAGGCTAAACAAATTACATCATATTAAGGCCTTACAAAATAAAAAGAATCGATACAATGTATTATAGAATATTTACAACATTAAATTACCTATAACAATTATGTAACAAATAATTATTTCTAATAAAGTGATAGCAGGGAATTTCTCTAAAACTTAAAAGAGAAAAGTAAACAAAAGAAGATTTGAAAGCAGAATTTTAAGGGAAATAACCCATAACCATATGGCATTGAGAAATTTTATTTTTTTGGTGAAAAAAGTCAATAACTACAACACAGGCAGTTGGATTTTCTTCAAAATTTCAGAGTATGTAGATCTTGATATGCTGAACATTTTTCAAATTTACACTTCACCTCTATCTGTTACGGTTTTTGAAATAAAAAAAAAAATGCATAAATTTTGAAAATTTTACGGAAAAAGGGCTATAACTCTAAGACGGTTTTTCCGATTTTCTTCAAAATTGCAGGGCAGATAGATCACGTCATTTTGAACAATTCTACTGCAGGTCAGATTTTTGATATCTGCAACGGTTTTGAAGTTATTTGCAAAAACAGCAATTTACCCCTATGTTCTATTTTTAGTAACAGCGGCCATGTTGTTTGGTCCTCGGACTAACCGAACATATTTTTTAAACTACATACCCTGGTGATGACCCAGGCCAAGTTTGGATTAAATTGTCTAAGTGGTTTCAGAGGAGAAGATTTTTGAAGAAAAGTTTACGACGGACGGACGACGGACGCCAAGTGATGGCAAAAGCTCACCCTGGTATAGACAGGTGAGCTAAAAAGTATTAAGCATAAAATCTTTGTTTGAATCTCAGTAGCACTCATTGGTTGACTCGTTTGGCTTTAGTTTAGTTTATATGCAAAATAATGGCGTTGTCTGTTAAGACTCCCTCAAAGCGAAATATAACCACCAGTCAACTATAAAACTTGCTTCTTTCTTTATCTTATATGGTCTATGAATGAAATGAATAACCATGAAAATACATAAATAATGAAAAAATATAGAGTAAATGCACTATGAAGTCTCTACAAATACAAAGCAAAAGAATAACGCCTTTGTTGTTGTACTTCATGTTCAAGTCACTATGAGGCTTTCAAAAATCAGCTTTGCTCATTCCGCATGATAAGTTCAATACGGCCTCTAGCATCGATTTTGGCTGAATTCATGCATTGCATGGAAAATGTCGAAATTATATGAGTCAAAGTGAAAGATTAAAAGTGCAAACTTTATTGACATATGTACTGATGTATTGAGTAATTGTTTTGCATCTTGATAAAGATAATAATTGTATCTGAGAAAATACATTATGAACCTTTTCTATATGCATTTAACTTTAACACAAATAATTTCGATTACAAGATATTGTCATGTCAGAGTTGCATCACCAATTAAGTTGCAAATTGGACAAATATTTTCGTGCAGCAAATAGCAAATAGTCGCTTATTGCAAAACCGACAGTAACCATCATTTACCTTGGCATTGGGAGGAATGCGACGTGTAAAGCAGATTATGCTTACCCTTTATCAGCATCTGATGACAGTTTTTGCTTGGGGTCACACGCTACAGTGCTTTGGTGTTCATTTGTTGTTATACTCTTGGGTATTTTTTGTTTGCTGTCAAAGTGTCTTAATTTGTGTTGTCTCCATGGTATATTTCCTTTTATTCTCAATTCTAAATTTTTCCTTGTTCTTTCAAGTTACGAAACAAGAAGACACGAATCAAATTCTATAAGCAACATAAGATTAGGGATAAAATTCTATAAGCAACATTAGAGTAGGGATACAATTCTATAAGCAACATTAGAAAAGGGATAAAATTCTATAAGCAACATAAGAGTAGGGATATAATTCTATAAGCAACATAATAGTAGGGAAAAGGACTGTTTTGTCTCAAATGAAAAGAATGTTCTATTGGACAGAATTTAACGTCAAGTGAGGAATATTTCAATAAGGACGAAAACGAAATAATAAATTAAATATTTCATTTGAAAAATAATGGGAAAATCGAAAAAGGAGTTTAGATTGCCAGTGAAAATTAAAGTAGAAGGGAAGGAAATTTTGCCTTCCAAAAGACTCAAAGTAAATAACCCTTTTCGGGCATTATATATAAAAAGGTCTTTACTGTGTGGATGGTGGCGTTTTCCGCATAGTTGGTATACAATAATTCATGACCAGGACTGGGTTGCACAAACGTCAATTAAGGTTAATTGACGTTAAAATTTTAAGTGTAAATTTAAATTCTTAACAAATTCAACCAAATTAATTTACACTTGAATTTAAACGTCAATTAACTTTAAAAGCTCCCGATCAGTTCTGTGCACAGAGCCTCAGGAACCAATCCAGGTTCCAGCTTATTAAAAAGGGAATTTGTCTAGCAATTTCTCTCTCCCACCTGTAGTATATCAGCACTTAGGACAATAGACAATTAAATTCTGTTGACATGTTTTGGTTACACCTCGTATGAAATTGTTATCTGTTAAAAGATGTGTTTCCTCTCTATAATTGGATGTCTGGTTTATACAATGTTTTATATGTCAAATGTTGATATGATGCTTTAGTTAATAAAATGTAGTCTAGTATTAAAGACGCATTTTGAGCCCAGAGCGCGAACCCTACATTGGCGACGAGGATATTAGAAATAATGTTTTTCGAAAACGAATTTTAAGTGAAATAATGGCAAAATCATTACAAGTTACGCCTGTTGTTCCATTCGACAGTAAGGAAGGTGATCAAACAAATATTGCACAGAGATGGGAACGTTGGAAAAAGACATTTAATTATTATTTAACTGCATCGGGAATCACAGAGAAGGCACAGAAACGAGCCTTATTGCTTCATTCAGCTGGCAGTGATGTACAAGAAATATTTGACACTCTCGAAAATACAGGTGAAGATGTTGATACCGCAATTAGTAAACTTGATGCATATTTCAAGCCAAGTAAATATATTGCATTCGAAAGACATATGTTTAGAAAAGCTGAACAAGAAGAAGACGAAACAATTGATGCGTATGTGACTCGATTAAAGAGGTTAGCCGAAACCTGTGACTTTGAAAATAGAGATGACAGTATTAGAGACCAAGTATTAGACAAATGTAAGTCGACAAAGTTAAGAAGAAGGTTACTCCGTGAGCGAGAACTAATTTAAAAAATTTATTGGATATAGCCCGAGCAAGTGAAATGGCTGATAAACAGGCAGTTAAATTCGAAGATCAACCGCAAAATGTTAATGCAGTGCGCCGAAAGCAGAAACAGTTTCCAGACAAAACGAATAGCGGGACAAGTCATAAAACGAAAGAATGTTTTAGATGTGGTAGACCCGGACATTATGCTAAAAACTGTGAAATAGTTTGCCACAAATGCGGAAAGAAGGGACATTTCAAGAAGATGTGTAAAAGCAAAACTACACAAGGACATTTCAACAGAGACAGACGATATGATAACCACCGAGTCAACACTGTAGAAGAAAGTGATTCATTAACTGAGGAATATGCGTTTGTTGTGGGTGATAAATGTCAAAATGGCGTTATCAAGCTGAAATTAAATGGGATATATGTGCAATTTTTAATTGATTCTGGAGCTAGTTGTAATGTCATAAATTCTGATATATTTAGGGAAATAAGTGCAAAATGTGAAAGTGTCAAGATAAAGCGTAATACAAAGAAATTATATTCATATGGAGCTAGTGAGCCACTGGATATAACAGTTTCATTTGAGGGAAATATAAGTTATGCCGATAAAAAGTGTGTTGCGGAATTTATGGTGATCAAAGGAAACAACATGCCTCTACTTGGAAAGTTAACCGCCAGTAAACTTGGAATTTTACATGTTGGTCCGAGTGTTAATGCCGTTAATTCAAGAATTGACCGGATTATCAGTGAAAATAGTGATTGTTTCAAAGGATTAGGCATTCTGAAAGATTTTCAACTCAAGATACACATTGACCCGACTGTGAAACCAATTGTTCAACCCCTAAGAAGATTACCGTTCGGAGTGAGACGTGCTGTTGATGACAAACTTAGTGAGCTTGAGAAACTTGATGTAATTGAGAAAATTGATAAACCGTCTTCATGGGTCTCACCGTTAGTAGTCGTGCCGAAGAAAAATGGTGAAGTTAGGTTATGCATAGATATGCGACGCGCGAATGAATGCGTTCTAAGAGAAAGGCATCCGATCCCGACAGTGGACGAGATACTCGAAGATTTGAACGGTAGCGCAGTGTATTCAAAATTATATTTAAAATGGGGATTTCACCAAATCGAGCTGGAGGAGGAGTCGCGCGAGATAACAACATTCGTGACGCACCGCGGACTGTATAGATATAAGAGACTCATATTTGGTATCTCCTCCGCATCCGAAATTTATCAACGTGTGATAGGACAGGTGTTTCAGGGGTGCAAAGGCACAAGAAATTTGTCCGACGACATTATCGTGTACGGTAAGGACCAAGAAGATCATGACCCAAAACTTGAGTCGGTACTCGTTAGAATTCGAGAAAAAGGTCTTACGTTGAATAGGGACCATTGTAAATTCAGTATGTCGAGAATTGAATTTCTAGGTCATGTACTTTCTGCAAAAGGGATCGGTCCGGATGACGAGAAAGTGAAAGCTATTGTAAATACACGTAAACCGCGTAATAGTACTGAAACAAGGAGCTTCCTTGGCCTTGCGAATTATTGTGGCCGATTCATTGAGAATTTCTCAACTCTATCTGCTCCGTTGCGAGAATTGACGCGCAAAAATGTAAAATGGGACTGGACTGAAGCGCACCAGAAATCATTTGATTTGATTAAGAAAGCATTACCAAATGCAGAGACACTAGCTTATTTCAATCCGAAAGCACAAACGCGAGTTATTGAAGACGCTAGCCCTGTAGGTGTCGGTGCTATTTTAAGTCAAAAACAATCAGATGGCAATTATCGTCCTTTAGCTTACGCAAGTAGATCACTTACGGATGTAGAAAAACGGTATTCGCAGACGGAAAAAGAAGCTTTGGCAGTTGTTTTCGGGTGTGAACGATTTCACATGTACATATACGGGATCGAGTTTGAGTTAATCACTGATCACAAACCATTAGAAATTATTTACTCGCCGAAATCGAAACCGCCGGCAAGAATTGAAAGGTTGGCTCCTCGATTACAACAGTATAATTTTCGAGTCGTATACAAACCTGGTTATACAAACGCAGCCTATCTTTATCTAGGTTATCCCAAAACGAGCTATTTAAGAGAAGGAACGTGGGCGAAGAATATGCATATTTTGATGCAAACAAGTCGGTTCCTATCAAAATGACTCTTGATTCAATTCGAGATGCATCAGGGAATGATCCCGAGATCATTTCGGTTCGAAAAGCTTTGCTAAATGGTAAATGGAATCAATGTGACCCAAAATTTCGTGCCCTGAAAAATGAATTATCTGTAGTTAATGACATTGTTTTGAAGGGTACTAGAATCGTCGTACCAAGAAAGTTAAGAACCCGAGTCCTGGTGTTGGCCCATGAAGGACACCAGGGTATTGTGAAAACGAAAATGAGAATGCGTGAGAAAGTGTGGTGGCCTGAAATGGACAAAAATGTCGAACAATTTTGCAAGTCATGTCATTCATGTCAAGTAGTTAGTCAACCGAACAGACCTGAATTTATGAAACGTACAGAGTTACCAGAAGAACCGTGGGAAGATGTTTCGATGGATTTATGTGGTCCGTTTCCAGGAGGTGAAAATTTGCTAGTCGTTGTGGACTATTATTCTAGATGGACTGAAGTTTTTGTGATTAAAAGTACAACAACCAGCAAAATCATTAACTGTTTAAGACACATGTTTGCGACACATGAACTGGTCAAGACAATTACATCAGATAATGGACCTCAGTTTGTGTCGAACGAATTTAAGAACTTTTTGGCCGAAAATGGAATTGAACATAGACGTGTAACACCCTACTGGCCGCAGGCAAATGGCAGTGTTGAGCGACAAAATAGAATTTTGTTAAAAGCTATCCGCACAGCGTATATAGACGGAAAAGACTGGAAGAACGAACTTTTGACATTTCTTATGGCATATCGTAGTACACCTCATGCTATAACAGGTGTAAGCCCAGCAGAATTAATGTTTAAACGGAAAATGAGAACGAAACTTCCAGAATTTGACAATAATTGTTAGATAATAATCCAAAAGTGAGAGAAAGAGACAATATTCGCAAAGAAAAGGGTAAAATATATGCGGACAATAAACGCAATGCAGTTCATCATAATGTAAAAGTTGGTGACAGTGTTTTAATCAAACAATTTAAAGAGAATAAACTTACACCTAATTTTAGACCTGAAAACTATCAAGTTGTTAATACGAACAGGAATGCTATTACTGCACAAAACTCAGATGGTTTTATTGTGAAGAGAAATGTTACACATGTTAAGAAATATGAAACACGAAAAGATGACAATGACATTGTAGACAATGCGAATGAACATACGTGCATCGACGAGCAAAATTCTGAAGGTGACAATACGCGTCCGAAAAGGGAGAAGAAAAAACCGAAATACCTTGATGACTATGTGTGTGACTGAGATACTTTAATCATGATTTACTTTTTGCATGCTATGTGAATTTATTGTTTTTCTAAAAGTACATCGTAATATTTCACAGCTGTTCCGAAAGAATTTCATTCATAAACTTTATGTTTGTTTATCTTTAAATACGTAATTTCATTCATAAGATAAAGTTTCATTCTAAATTGGTTAGGATCAGCACTTAGGACAATAGACAATTAAATTCTGTTGACATGTTTTGGTTACACCTCGTATGAAATTGTTATCTGTTAAAAGATGTGTTTCCTCTGTATAATTGGATGTCTGGTTTATACAATGTTTTATATGTCAAATGTTGATATGATGCTTTAGTTAATAAAATGTAGTCTAGTATTAAAGACGTATTTTGTGCCTAGAGCGCGAACCCTACACCACCAATGCGATCCACAAAAGTCTACAGTTTTACTTCATAGGTATACCCAAATTAAATGCTATGAAAATGCGCGAATCGAACGCTAAATACGTGCAACCTTGCAGGTCAGTGCTGAATATAGATTTTCAAAAGGTGGCCATTATGGACCAGCACCATGACAGAGCCATAACATTTGCTATTCAACAATCGAAACATGTGTTGTTAGCAATATATTATTCGGGACAGAGCAGTAAAAACCCCATTTGACAAACGATAATGAAAAGAAATAAAAAAAACGTTTAAAACAGAAGTCGGGTAGTTGTTAGTATCATGAACTAATTGATGTCATAAAAATAAGAACTTACAAAATAATATTTCTTCTGCGTCTCTGCCATTACACTTTTAACTTACACTTGTTATTATCCATGTCAACTGTATAAATAACAAAACCGAAGTTACTGTGAATTTAGTCTATAAACTATCAATCAGATCACACAGGGAAGTAAACTATGAATGCATCACATATTACCTGTCATTCGTTATTCAGAGCATTATAATTTTAAAGGAGCTTATTTAGTAAACATGTACTGTTCAAGGTACTGCGCACCGTTGAAGTGAATCACAATAAAAACGAAGTAGAATTACCACAATAGATATCCATGTTCGATAACTCTTTGAAATAAAAACTGTATAATTAAAAGTTTTCTCCGAATAAGAACACTTCAGAAAAACAAGTGACCATATCTTAAATTGAAAACAGTATGTGTCTAAATTTCTCTTTTCCACCTGAACTAATACAGAATAGCCTTTTTATCGTTTATTTTGTTTCTAGTGGTTGAGGAATAACAGTGATTTTTCACTCTCACTTGGTATTGGTTGAGCCCCCCCCCCCCATTCGCCACCTATTGGCAGATAGATAGATTATGCAATAACTGATTTATCTACGAATTTTCATGAGTATTGATTTGTCTATTTGAGAGCGATTAATTTTTTTTAAATATGGACTTTTGCACAAACTGCACAGGTAAATTCATTTTTTATCAAGAGTTGTCGCGCGTTGGTCAACTTTTCGCAATAGTTGATAAGTTAGGGACCGACCATTTAACCTGAAAGGGGGGGGTTATGGTTTTTGGTTTTCTGGACAGAAAATTTTTTTCGCGCGAAGCACGAAAAAAAAAATCATTTTTTGCACGTGTATCAACGTGTATCAACAAAATATTTTTTTTCAAAATTAACATTATTTTTTGGGGCAGAAAGCTTCCTTCAGAAATTTTTTTTTTCATCATTTTGGCAACCAAAATATTTTTTCCCATAAAATCAGATCAAAAATATTTTTTTAGAAAACCATAACCCCCTTCAAGTAAAATGCTCGGTCCCTTAATTGATATTGCTACTTTATTGGTTTTGTAGTTTTCATTACGAGAACGAATTGTATATCGCTGGTTTTCGACTAGGTGTTTATTATATTTGAAATTACATAACGAGAGTTGCAATTCTTTGGAGTTGTTAAAAATATCTCGGCTCTTATGATTTTCCTAAATAAATACAGTGAACTTCTGTTCTTTGTTTATACTTTCTTGTGACGTCGCTGTTTTGTTTTCAAATAACAACACTGTTACCCGGTGACGTTCATCACAGACAACTAATTCTCATTGGAAAGATAAGTCAGTTCCGGTTTTCAGAGAGACATAAAATTAGCGTCTTGTACCCCCGGTATAACAAGGGAAATTACAAGGCAACTTTTTTCTAAGGTCACTAACACCGCGTAGGAACATCGGATTTTTAGTATCGTCTGTTGGTATACAAATCGTATTTTGTGGTTAATGAGAAGCTTCAGAAATCTCAGACACCCTCTGATAAGATTACAATGGTTCTCTGACTCTTCAAGCTTCGTCAAAGTAATAGTAAAATCTTACCCTATTCTCGTTCTTCCGTAAATGGTGGTTTACAGTGAAAGATGACCCATGTAGATCGATGCACGCGATCTCATCTTACACGGGTAAATGGCCAACCATAAGTGTCCATTTATGTGATAAAACAATCGTTACCATGACTAAATTAAACGTCGTAAAACACCTGACGTCATAGTGTTAAGTACACTCAATTGGTGACGACGTTGTTCACACGGTATAGGTTTCCAGGCGTTTCTATCCGTGTTTACGGAAGAAATAGGAACCTGCATTCGGTCAAAATTAAAGATCGGGATATCTTTCACTCGTGTAAGAAAAATACGTCTATTTCTCTCGTTTCGCTACGCTCAACTCGAGAAGAGACGAAATTTCTTACACTCATAAAAGATTATAAGATTCTTCCGTAAATGGCTGTTTCTCGTGTAAGACAGTCCATAGAAGGCAGGGTCGCGTGAAGCTGTCTTACACGGGTAAGCGTCCAATCCAACGTTCGGATTTTGTCGACATCATAATTGTTACCATTGTAAACTCCGTGAATTATTTGACGTCAGATTTAAAAAATCCACAAGGAATAGCAAGTTTTACTTTCCTTCGGTTTGTTCATTGAATTTTACGGAAGAAATAGCTTCTTACACTCGACTAAAATTAAAGATCGGGATATCTCCCACTTGTGTGAGAAATTCTTCGTTTTTTCCCTCGTTACACTCGGGGAAAAGACGGGATTTCTCACACTCGTTGAAGATATTCCTTATCTTTAATATGGTCTCGTATAAGAAACTGTTAATCTAACACCAGGGCAAGGGTCAGACAGAAAAATCTCAGACACCCAAGGGTAAGATTTCAAGTACTCGGACGAAGCTTGCCGAGTCCGAGACGCTAGAAATCTTACCCGAGGGTGTCTGAGATTTTTTGTCTGACCCTCTCACTGGTGTTTGATTATTTTTCTTCCCCTCAGCATCCCAAAGATCAATCAAATCACCGCCGATACGCCTTTGTTGACATCAGTGAATTAATTCCCTTTTCACGAAAAGCGTGGAGCACGCGCCCGAGTCCGGGATTATTTCGTTGCCACAAATTTAAGCATTTAAGATGTGTTTTAATTCAAATTTTACCGTTCTAAGGTAATCAATATACCATTTAATAATTTTATATTTTACGAATGGATATGGAGTAAATGAACATGAGACCATAACGCATATGTTAACTCCAACTGCAATAATTTTAATGAGCTGTATGGCCATTTCGGAAACTAATTCCTCATCAGCAGCACTAGAACCCAAACAAAGGCAATCCATAATTTCAAAAAGTGTTTGAAATGCATAAAACCAAACGAAATCCGAATAATCAGTAATATTAAATATAGTTAAGGACAAAACTACGATAGAGGGAGTTAATCCTTAGGTTTTAGAATTTACACAAATTTAGATAATAGTTTTCGATTCATAGAGACTAAGCTGTGGATATTGTTATCATATAAAAACTGACGGGAATATACGCGTGTAGCTTGTCTTACACCCCCTGTGTAAGACAGAAAAATCTTGCACTGCGAAAATAGTGGATTTCCTTGTCCGAGGTGAGAGAAATCCCGATCTTTAATCTGAAAAAGCAAGATCCTATTAATCTTGCTTTTTCACACCAGGCTCAGGCTAGCAACCAATAAGCTAGCGACCAATAAGGAGATATGTCTGGAAACCGAAAATAAAAGGAACACCAGAAATCACTTAAAATAACTTTTAGCGACCAATAAGAAAAAAACACATATTTCATCGTATATAATTTATATGCTTGTTTTAAAACACTGTGGAGTGAATATTCACTAACCAGCAAACACTTACTTGCACATGTTGCAACAAAGAGCTAGTTTTTACATAGGTTCCGTAATATGCGGAACACACCACGCATTCTTATAGTAGTATAATACTGGTACGAGATTCTTTTTAAGTCTCTGTAATTTTTGTGATATTCAGTTCCCTTGATTTTCGTTGTCCTCGAATATAGTTCCTGTTTATTTAGTGTATTTCCTCAGATTTTTTCTATACATGTACTTCATTCTTTTCCTATTGGTATGTTTTTCGAGTAGATTTTAAGAAAAGACATTGAAGAAAATTAATTTGAAAAGCAGTATGATGTGATTTAGAATTTGATGTTTAAGGAGTGATTTGTTCATAATGATGCAAAATAATGGCGACATGGTGCATTCCGGGTTACTTTACTTACAAATGGTAACGTTATAGTAATGATTTCACACATAGATTGGTTTTTACAGCAAATGCAAATGCAAACTGTCACATCCTGTAAACAGCAAATTTTTTTTCCAATGATGTACCAAAAGCCGACTTTCGACCCCTGGTGTACATTTCAGTAGAGGTGACACACCCTTGCAATTGCCCAGGGAGTAGCTGAGGGCAATGGCTATCATTTGAACAGCGGTCGACAAAAGCTTTGCCGTAGGAAACTTTTGAGAGCATTTCAAACTTGGTGCAAAATTCAGTCTTGGGCCGACTTTCGACCCCTGGTGTACATTTCAGTAGAGGAGACCCACCCTGGCAATTGGCCAGGGCGAAGCTGAGGGCAATAGCTATCATTTGACCAGCGGTCGACAAAAGCTTTGCCGTTGAAACTTTTGAGAGCATTTCAAGCTTGGTGCAAACTCAGTCTTGGGCTGACTTTCGACCCCTGGTGTACATTTCAGCAGAGTAAACCAACCCTGGCAATTGCCAAAGGCGAAGCTGAGGGCAATGACTATCATTTGACCAGCTTTGCCTTAGGAAACTTTTGGGAGCATTTCAAACTTGGTGCAAAATTCAGTCTTGGGCAAAATTTCGACCCCTGGTGTACATTTCAGTAGGGGTGACCTACTCTGGCAATTGGCGAGGGCAACGCTGAGGGCAATGGCTATCATTTGACTAGCAGTCAAAAAAGCTTTGCCGTAGGAAACTTTTGAAAGCATTTCAAACTTGGTGCAAAATTCAGTCTTGGGCCAAATTTCAACCCCTGGTGTACATTTCATTAGAGGTGACCTACACTGGCAATTGGCGAGGCTGAAGCTGAGGGCAATGGCTTTCATTTGACCAGCGGTCGACCAAAGCTTTGCCGTAGGAAACTTCTCAGAGCATTTCAAACTTGGTGCAAAATTCAGTCTTGGGCCGGCTTCGAACCCTGGTGTATATTTCTGTAGAGGTGACCCACCCTGGCAATTGACGAGGTCGAAGCTGAGAGCAAGGGCTATCATTTGTCCGGCGGTCGAAAAAAGCTTTGTCGTAGGAAACTTTTGAGAGCATTTCAAACATGGTGCAAAATTCAGTCTTTCGCTGATTTTCTACCCCTGGTGTACATTTCAGCAGAGTAGACCAACCCTGGTAATTACCCAGGACGAAGCTGAGGGCAATGGCTATCATTTGACCAGCGGTCAACAAAAGCTTTGCCGTAGGAAACTTAAGTTGAGAGCATTTCCTACTCGGTGCAAATTCAGTCTTGGACCGACTTTCGATCCCTGGTGTACATTTCAGTAGAGGTGACCCACCCTGGCAATTGGCGAGGGCAAGGCTGAGGGTAAAAGCTATCATTTGACCAGCGGTCGACAAAAGCTTTGCCGTAGGAAACTTTTGAGAGCATTTCAAACTTGGTGCAAAATTCAGTCTTGGTTTGAACATCGACCCCTGGTGTACATTTCAGCAGAGAAGACCAACCCTGGAAATTGCCGAGGGCGAAGCTGAGGGCAACGACTATCATTTGACCAGCGGTCGACAAAAGCTAGCCTTTGGAAACTTTTGGGAGCATTTCAAACTTTGTGCAAAATTCAGTCTTAGGCCAAATTTCGACCCCTGGTGTACATTTCAGTAGGGGTGACCTACTCTGGCAATTGGCGAGGGCAAAGCTGAGGGCAATGGCTAGCATTTGACCAGCAGTCAAAAAAGCTTTGCCGTAGGAAACTTTTTAGAGCATTTCAAACTTGGTGCAAAATTCTTAAGTTGTTAAAACAAATTACTTTTAATGACAAATACGTTTTCTTAACATTTAATCTCCTTTTTGTACTCCTAATAGGTAATCGATACGCCTTAGTGAAACTACGACAAAAATCAATGCGACGTCAAGATCAAGCTGTTGGTAGTTTTCCATTCATTCTTACAACGTACATCGTTAGATAAACAACGACATATATTTTTGTATTTGTGTTTACTATTAAGCGGTATAATAAACTAATTTTTCTACGGTATGTTATTTCAGGCAGAGGAAAAAATAATAATAATGGATAGTTATAATACGAATAGTGATTTTATAAATCAGGATATAAAAACAGCAACCCGGAAGAATATTCTAGACTAATCACGCCATGCTGGATTAAACTTTTCTCGGAGTTAACTTGTGGAGGAATTTGTGCGTGTTTTTTTTTCAGGGATTTAATAAATATTTATTATTTTTCTGCTTTGTCAATTGTTGTATGACAAAGTTACCGTATACATTATGGATTTATTAAATATTGTATATACGTCACGAATTTATGTGGACTGTCTACCGCCTGCTAGACAAAGCACATAAACCTCATACGTCACGAATTTATGTGGACTGTCTACCGCCTGCTAGACAAAGCACATAAATTCATGACGTATGAGGTTTATGTGGACTGTCTACCGCCTGCTAGACAAAGCACATAAACCTCATACGTCATGAATTTATG